>BEXV01001721.1:53599-67314 GCA_003118195.1 Hemicentrotus pulcherrimus
TAAAAAACCGACAGATGGACTACAATCAACTTGAATTTTAAAAATTGCTCTATGGCGGAGGCATCATTTTCGACTGCGCGCAGTCAAAATTCCATCTTGTTTTTTTTTAATTAGAATTTTGTGACTGGAAGAATTTTATTCACCCCTTTTTTTTTGTGTATGTACAAAGATGGGGACTTCAACTTTCAGTGATAAAGAGAAAACCTTTGATTCTTTTGATCAGAAATTTAGCACATATCTTCAGGAAATCGTGTTACTGCTACTGATGAATTTTGAGATATGTTTTTGAGGACTTGCAAGTCCCTGATAGGGGCTTTAAGCAACCATTTATGTCTAGGAAAGCTTATAATGCAAGATTGTGATCAATTAGTTATGCCAATGTCAGTTCATCTTCTTCACCTTCTTCATAATAGTAATAGAACAAGCTGACTGATACCATTGTATTCATCTTCTTCCTCTTCAATCTCACAGCTTCAGTGAGTTCAGCATCAACAGGACCAACTGACCTGGCAGGTTCATCGTATTCCAGCAAGTCACACACCCAGCCGTTTGAAAACAAGGGAGGCTTTCACACGGGCACCCCGCCCCCGTTCAACTACCCCCTCACGGCGGTGACACAAGCAGGTGCGTTGAACCCCGCGGCGGCAGGAGGTGCAGCCCAGCAGGCCCACTATGCCCCCTTCGTACCCATCCTACCACACCACTCTGCTGCAGCCATGCTAGCTCATCAGCTACCGGGAGATACCCAAGGGGCGGGGTCGACAGGACGATCGCAGGTCGGAGCCTCTCAGAGCTCAAAGACCAGTAAACCCTATGGTACCAACTACTGGCCAAACTAAGACCCTATCCACCGCTATCACCACCACCACCTGCATACACCAGGTTTCACTGAGAGGTGTATACTAGTACACTGGTCTTCTATCAATGGCTATCTATCACATAAATTTATGCAATGTATGGTGTCCTTGAGCATCCTTACCATCAATCTTCAATTTTGGTTTGCCTTTGGAAACTATTATTGATATACAACCATATTTTGGACATAGGCTCGTATTTTGTGTGATACTCTGAATAATGGTGTGTGCTGGGGTGGTGGCTTAGCGGGCATCGTTGATTTGCGATATGAATTTAAACCTTAATTTTAGATTGTGCTCTACATTTAATGCAATTAATTCAGTTCAAATCCATGTGTATACTATGTTATAACTTAAAAACATTGTAGTTGTGTCTCTATGGAGCTTTGTGTCATGTGAAATAGATCAAAATCTGATATAGAGTATTAGCTA
This sequence comes from Hemicentrotus pulcherrimus, assembly GCA_003118195.1. Taxonomy (NCBI): domain Eukaryota; kingdom Metazoa; phylum Echinodermata; class Echinoidea; order Camarodonta; family Strongylocentrotidae; genus Hemicentrotus; species Hemicentrotus pulcherrimus. Next base: position 54,886 of record BEXV01001721.1, read on the forward strand.
TCTCTCTTCCTCCTTTTCATATCGACCAAAGAATTAGTCACTAACTTTCTGCAATATTCCATTAACATAGAGGCGGTGGCATGTTTCATGATTATGCTTCTTACGTAATAAATGAATTCTATGTTGCATCCTTTCACAAGCTGAGAATCGTAAATGATTCTTGCTTGTTTCAGCCTGTGATTAGGAACGATTCTGTTAGTTTGCAATGACATATACAATGCTACACAAGACCGAGCTACTGTGTAGGAGCTACTGTGTAGGATCTCCATAAACACCTGTATGACTTGATTTGGAATGTTTCGCGAATAACGTGCTGCATTATAGTATAACTGAAACGTTGCTTCAAGTCTGAACTGAAATAATCACCCGATATGTCCTTGGATATCACAGTAACGAACTCACAAAAATCCCAAACTGGAAAGCTTGATATATTTCTTGCACTATAGAACCCTATTTGACAGGAAGATAGCACCTCAGTCACGCTGTTGAGAGTGTTTCAAATTGAAGTCGCCAGCCACAATATTTCCCTTATGCTCTATGAACTTCTAGTCTAAGTCAGTATGCCCCTACCATGCTTCATGAAAACATGGCCCCTTTATTCCTAAAATCAATGAATTGCTTGGTGATTAAAACATCACTCTGTGACCACCATAAAATCATGGTTTATTAATGTTTAGCCTGCTGTGGATATAAACATGTTTGTGTTTTTTTTCCTATGGAAAAATGTTAACAACTGTCATTTGAGCTAATTTCCTGTATTATAATACTACCCATTCTCTTCTTTATCAATAGACTTTAAAATTTATAATTGGTATTTGGTGAAATTCGGTTGTCCTTTGCAGAGTGTAAACCTGCTCTGTTGTAAATAATGATACGACTTGTGCTAGGTTCTCATCCCGAATGTTATATTCCCATCTGTGCTATTTAATGACAACTTTTCATAGTTACTAGTTGGAGACACAAGGGTTGTGAAAGCAACATTGATTCTTCATCTCTTATGAACAAAAGTAATAGAATGCAGGCACATTTCACAACGATTCTATACAGATTTGTCACGCCTTGGTCCTTAGAATTCTCTGTCTCATCAGGCCCTGTTGAATAAAACTTACTATAGATGGTAACTTTGCCATCAATGGCAACTACCATGGTAACAGGGCTCAACAGCCAATCAAAATCAAGGTTTCCATGGCAGTTACCCTTGATGGCAAAGTTATCATCAATGGTAAGTTTTGTGCAACAGGGACTGATTGAGAGAATGCAAAACGATCTTTTGGTAATACCTACTGTAGATTGAATGTGGCCCTACTGAAGCAACCCTGTGTGAAGGGGTCATTCATTTGCTTGCAACCACCACACAAGAAATATTTCTGTCATTAGGATTATGCAAACCTGTTGGGTGTTTCACAAAGATCATAAGATAAACTTATCTTCAAGTTGGGCTCAACAATTATGGAAAGCCATTAGTATCTTTGAAATATTTTGTTAAAGTTATTTTTAAAGGCATAAATTTTGATTCCAATCATTCATATTTTCTATTATTGAAGAGATTTAATTTTCTTCATGTAGAATTTATGAAAAGTCTAAAATACTTGAATTTTTTTACTTTTGACTATATTTTATTTTAAGGCTACAAATGGCTCTCTGTTATGTTTAAGTTTATCTTAAGGTTAAGTTTGACTTCATATCTTGTTGAAACACCCACCAGGTGCTTGATTTCAATCATTGGTTAGGGCTAGGGTGTCATTTGGAGTCATACTCCACCTTGAATTGTGAACAGAATGTTTCAGGTTTGTGGCTCAGACTTAATGGCAAAAGGATGTTAAAGATGATTTCTGTACTGCAAATGTCCTGTCTGGCTCAAACAAAACATTAAAAAATTAATCATTAGGGATAAGAGAGACCTTCAGCATTTTTTTTACATTTTAGGTTTGAAGGTGAAACGGGGGGGAAAGGGGACTGATTTAAGGTATTATGTGTCTACACTTCTTTACATATCCAAAGGAAATGTTTCTTTCTGACACACGGATTGGTTACGAGTTTAGTTGTGCATTTTCTCTTTGGAGATACCATAGTGTGATTCATCTTTGTGATTGATATTCTGTCTAGTCGCTGCTTTATTTGACCGTTTATTGCTTCCATATCATCGTGTGAACATTGTCAATTGGTGCAAGGGGGTAGTAGAATGGGGGAAGGGGCGGGGGGATCGCTCTTAACCGCCTTATAACAGGTAGGGTCAACTGTGAATGAGATTGGGGTAGATGATTGATGTAGGATCTTGAACACTCTAAAAACCTAGAGACACGGACAGAGCATTGGTGCGGTCCGTGGTTGGTTTCTAGAGCATTATTTATGACTGATCTCTGTGTAAGTATCGTATCAGGAGGCTTTATTTTTACCCTTGTAAGCATAGTAGGGATATTTGTACATGTATCAGACACCTGTAGAGACAATTTACAGTAATTTCTTTTTTTTTCTCGCTCCTCTGGTGTAATTTGTGAAGTGGATTTGATTGTGTATAGCATCTAGAATTATAACCTTTATGTTGTGTATGAGGAAGGGGGTATTCTCCACAAAGCTTGCCTTTTTGGACATGCTGAGTAGACCATTTCCCTTTTTTATTTTTATTATTATTATGAAGAAACGTTTCTACTCTACGGTTGGCAGTTGTACATTGAAACTTTGACAGAGTGTAATATTATACATGATGGTAAATACCTAGTTGTTATAGTGTGTAGCAATGTAAACACAGAAGATGTTTCTATTTTGCGTTCAGGTGTTTTTTCTGATATGTAATAATGCCCTGTAAATGAGATTTTAAAAGTCTTGGCTGTAAAGAAAAAAAAATTGCTACTTGGTTTGAGTCGTGTGCTTAAACGAGTCTATTTTCTTGTCGGATTGGTAGTTTTCTGGTTAGATAAAAGACAGGCATTTTATGATACTGTAAATCATATAAATAGAGAGAGAGAGAGAATGAATATCAAAGACAGGAGAGAGTAAGAAAGAGTGTGTTGTGTGTAATTTTGGTTTACAGACATGTATAAATCAGATAGAGAGACAGAGTGATAGGTACGTTCAAAGAGAGAGAGAGAGAGCAAGAGGGGAGTGGTGGTGGGTAGAGATGCACAGACAGGAAAAATTCGGATAAGAATGGAAAACGGCTGCAAGAGAGAGGTGAGAGATTTAGACAAGAAATGAAGAGATAGTAGTGAGAGATTGTAAATAATAGTAATATTATAGCATAATTAAAATGAACCAACTCCACATGAATTCTGTGCCTAAGGTGCATAAGATGAGTTACAAAAATACATTTGGATAATTTAAAAAAGGATATACACATGAAATGTGGATATCTTGCAGCATCTGATTCTATAGGTATTTCCAACATGCGCGGATGACCAACCCCCATGGTTTCTTAGTTTTAGGAACAACAATCATTTACAAATTTGATGATCTCCGGCATCTGGGAGGATTATGTGGTGTGGACAAATTAATGTACTCTGGGGCAGATCCACGCATACAGCAGAAAACGAGCAATAATGATGTATACACGATAAGATGACAAAACTAGAGGAATAATGAGTACCAGTAGTATGTCTGGAAAAAGGAACGATATGAGTTACTGAATTTTGTAACTTTCCTGAGTGTGAAATTTGGGATTGTGGTAGAAAAAGGAAGGAAAACGAATAAGAACGGGATAAAAACCCTTAAAAATAGAAATTTGGACAAAGAGTGATGGGTTGGAAAGAAAAGTAGAGATGGAAAGGGTGGACATAAAAGAATTTTCCTTTTTTCTTTCTTGTCAAAACCAGACTTAATGATTATTCATGTACGGTATGTTAGAAATGTCCATTTCACTGAATATAGAGAGAGTAAGAAAAATGGTGTACACTGTCGAAAGATGGACAATGAAAAAGGGTATTTTCTTCTACATATTTACTCATTTTACTGATGACTCAAAAATAATACAAATGAACAAGATTTTGTTTGTATTCATCCTCTCTATTACTACTCCACAAATGCATACAAAAATACAAAGTAATGTTGCTGCACAAAAGAATAAATAATGACAACTCAAGGTGCGACACATAGACTGCTAAAACCATGGCAGAAGTCGGCAAGTTAAATAAAAAGAAGTCCTCTGATCGGTGAATTGCTGTTTTTTTTCTACAACCAGTTTGTGTACTCCCAGCCAGTATACTATCCATATGGTCCAAAAATAATTACCGGTAGATCTCAAATAATAATCATCATCAAATGATTATTATTACTGGACCTTATGGAAGGTAGATGAAATGGGCATTACCGTAGACAAACTGGGGATTAGATCAACTGCCAATTAGACCAAATAAATATCAGCCTAAATATACATTAGACCAAATGATAATTAGACCGTGTAGATAGTAGAGTGGCTTGGTTTTCCATATGGGAATAGACCAATTGGGTAGTAGGCCTACTAGAAGACAAATTAGTTGTAGAACAAATGGCTATGAATCCTCTGACCTACCTCCAGTGTACCTCACAAAAAAATTATCTTACAAATCTGATACTTTAATTTGTTCTCGACATATTTGTGTTGAGTGTTTTGTCTGCTTCATTTTGGTACTGTATTCATGGGATTAAATTGTGGTGCTTTAACATGAATGATAACTTATAGATAGAATTGACACCTGACTTCTATCCCTTTTATCCATCATAATATTCCTCCAGCATCCATCTTAATAATTTGATACTTTAATTTGTCCATTTTAATAGTGAACTAAAAATGTGGACTTTTTCGACCTATTTGTGTTGAGTATTTTGTCTGCTTCATTTTGGCACTGTATTCAAGGGATTAAATTGTGACGTTTTTTAAATGAATGATAACTTATAGATAGAATCGACACTTAACTTCTATCCCTTTTATCCATTATAATATTCCTTTAGCCTCCATCTAATATTACCCCAAACTCTGCACCCTTCATCTTTGACGACGGAAAGGCTCACTCCAATCTACCCACGTCCCTTCCTTGACAAATCTTCCCCTTTCCCTTTCCCCCCTCTTGATATACAAAATCACCAAAATCAAAAAGTGAACAGACATTTTGCTTTCTAAGAATGACTTGTGCTTTGATGTACAAGGCAGAACACATTGGTAAACATTCACGCAGCACATACGCTAACAGCAATTAACAAATATACATGTACACATAAGTACATGTTTACAGAGTTGCCCATCTCAATCTGACACTTTGTCCTTCATAAATATTTTTCATGAAAATAAAGATAATAAATAGTTCAGTTAATTTAATAAAACAGGCAACTCTAACAAAAGTCAAGAGAAGATATATGAATGATTCTGACACATAAATTGCACATAATTTTTTTTTTAAATTGTGATTATCATAAATTAGGTTTGTTCAGATGTACATTTAAATATATCTATATATGCAATCATCCTATCTCACGTCATAAACCTTTGGAATGTACATGTACATTAATATAAATCTAAACATTGGCACATCGATAATTGAAATAAATATTCATACGTGTATGACAATAAGAACTTGCGGACAAAAGCAAGTGCGACAATATACAATCATAAAACCATCTATCACTTAAATACACTCATACCTATATAATTGTGAGTACATTCCACACGATAAGTACCTAATTTATACTCCTGTATAACAAACTGCAGTACTGCATTGCATTGCTAACATTGCTTTCCGTGCATATATATCAACATGTAATAGTGACTTTTGAAGATGACGAATCGTAATAATAATCAATATCACATTGATATGTCACTTCATGTACGCGATGTTTCTACTCACTTGACATGAATATACCTGCATATCTCTACCAAACTGGCAGGTTTGGTATACCGGTAGTTAATGGACATAGAAACATAGAATTCTTCATACTAATGTACAACAATGTCATATTTTGCAGATAAATAGTTACTGGCAAGCTCAATGGCTATTTCCTCATTGGTTCATTACCTGTATACATACTCACAAGGGAAGCTGAATGCCTTATTAGGGCGACACCATCTTGACTCACTTTTTTTTTCACCTACCCTTTTTTCAGCTCCTATAACATTTTGTGGAATGTATCTTGTGCATTTGACGATCGACACATTTTAACAACATCAATTTAGTTTCCTTAGTGCACATACGATAAGTCTACATTTCATCACATGTACACTTTTGAATTTGGGAGAAAATCCATCATCGTGTCCCATTATGGCATTTCTACGGGTGGTCATAAAATAAACACTTCAATGTGCTCAGATATGTACAGGTGTTTCTATCTTGCCCATCAGACCAGCAGTTAATCAAGGGATTGTGACTTTACACACATCGCTTGGGGGATCTCCCAGGGTTAGTAAAATGGGTCCTGACATCTCATGAGGGATATAAATCGAGCCAAATTTTAAAGATCATTCACATGATTTGTCAATACCAAAATTTGCATTGCACAAGAAAAAAAAAAATTTCAGCCATTCCATTCCAGAGTAGGCCCTGTTGGCAGACACATTTTCATAAATCTTTTTTTTCTGTTCTTCAATATTTGTTTTGGAGTCCTGGGCCCCGTCTTACAAAGAGTTACTATCGATCCAAATCAATCGTAAGTCCTCCAATCAATCGCAAGTTTACAGTCTCCTATCTCTTATGTACAGTTACGTTCGATATCAATCGCAATTAAGTTACGATTGATATCAACTCTTTGTAAGACGGGGCCCAGATACTGATCAAAGATGTCAGAAGGAATCATGTACCCAAGAGTAAAAGAACCACTCATCGATCCCATCTCATTAGTTACAAAAACAACAATCTTGCTTTGTCCTATGATGCAAATTATCTGACTTGCTCAACCAGAACACAAAGCTTAACAATTGATTGATTGATAATAAAAGAAATCAATTGCAGTGATTAGTAATTTAATCAAATAAAATGCATAAGTCTTTGTTAAGTGCCTCAATACAAATTATGTATTTCAATAGCCAGAATGCAAACTGCGTGTATTAGTTGTTGCTAGGTAGTACAAACATTATGGCTTGCCCTACTTAACAACATGAAATGTATGCAATTTACATTCTGACTATTAAAATACAATTATACTAACAAGTGCATTTAATAATTGGCAACAAGGAACTTACAAAGGTTTATGCATTACATTTGATTACATTACGAAAATTGCCTATTGCAACTAGTAATCAACTGCTAATTTATCTCTCAGTGCTACGTCGACACAACCTTCACCAATTTTGTTTAGACCAGATCCCCTTTATCCAGGTCAAACTTAGACCTGAGCACGCGGACTGGTTTCCGTTCCCCCTCTTCCAGGTTAGCATCCTCCTGCATCTCAAAGCGATGCGAGAGAAGGGAACGGAAACCAGCTTCACTCAGCCCCAGGTCAGCCAGCAGGAGCTTGGCCCAGTCGTAGGGGAACTCAGCTATGGTCTCGTGAGTGAACGGAGAATCATCGAGCCGGTCGAAGGAGGAGAGGGGGTTGAAGGATGACGGTGAGGGGGTGTCAGGGTGTGTGGTACAGGCGGTATCGGGATTGAAGATGGGTACGGTAGGGGTCTCGTCTGTCTGCAGGAGTGGGGGGATGTCTAGATGATGCTGAAACCACGCCTGTAAGATTAAAGATAATTGCAACTTTTACAACTATATCATTAAAATGTAGGCTTATACATGTACATCTCTGTTATGACTTATACATACAAGTGTATTGCAACTGTTTAATAAAGCTAGGATCCTGACATTTCATAGACAGAATTTCATTGACTGTCTGCACTACTACTATTTCTGCCATTCAAAATACATAACAGCCTTGCTGTAAGCAGCTGAAATTATCCTTTTTATACAGGTCATGGAAGTAGTAGGCCTTTCCCCCCTAATTTCAGACATGTTATCTATCATTTTCATTCATTTGAATTGCCATTTCTTCAATATTCTTATTCATTTGAAATATCAATGCCTAATGAGGAGAGAGAAATTCATGTTTGGAAAAGTCATTGGAATTTTTTCTAAATGCCACTATGAAATAACCTGGTCCAATACATACAAAAATGGATCAATTCATCTTGAACATTAAGATTTGGCACAGCAGACATGTGACATGGTTTGTCTCCCATATTTATCAAACACTGACTTCATAAATGAACATGTAACATGGCATATGTCTTTATGGTTAAAGAAGTAATGCTTACCAGATTATTCCTGAAGAGGATGCCGATTTTCCTCAGTCCAGCAGCACCTAATAGGAAATAGGATACAGAGTTTGAATTCAACTGATTCTTGAAATACCATACTGACACATATCAACTCTTAAAGCTTGTTTGCTTTAGGTTATTCAACTTACTTATGTATAAAGAAGGTAAAACAAATCTATATTGTAAAATGATGGGGGAAAAAAGAGAGCACACCAAAGCTTACTTAATACCTTTTGAAATTCATCATCGTCAGACTATTAAAGAGCTAGGAATTTTGGAAGACTACTGACACAACAAAATGAAACAAATAGACTCGTAAAATAAATACAAGGCTAATAGATAACATGACAAATTAAGGGACATATGAATAAGGATGAATCCCAAAAATACAGATAGGGAGAGTGAAAAGAAGTAGGATAGGGGGAGGAAGGAGATAAGGAGATGGACAAATGGGGTAAGCTTAAGAAAGAGAGAGAGAGAGGGCAGGAGAGAGAGAGAGAGAGAATTCCAGGATACATATCATCTTTCATTCTAGTGACGTGGTCTGCCAGTGTAGTAATCTCCGACAAAGTCTAGATTTGATTTACATGTACGCCCAGAACACCCTACTTCCGTAGTGTACTTGATGTACACTTCCTACACATAACACTATGATCATCTAGTACATACCATCTTTGGTCCTGGTCACATGGTCTGCCTGTACGGTGAAGTAATCTTCTACAAAGTCCAGACTAGATTCATCCCAGTTGTAGTTGGCTAGCTCACCTAGGGACCTGGACAAACCAAAATCAATAATACCATAATTACTTTACATCATGAGGAAGAAAAGGAATCATATACATGTATAAAATAACAATAATAACATTTATAGGGCGCTTAAAAGGGCGTTTCTAAGCGCACAGGTGGTATTGTCTAACTCAGTATAATTATTCAACATGTTCAAAAGCTTAAAACAAATACCTGTATTAGTACAGACATACATGGACAGGAGCTTTTGGTAATTTATTTATCAGAGTGAAACTGAAGATTGATAAGAGCGAGATTTGGGAGACAAAAGCTTCGGTATCGAAAGCTAATCTTCATTTTTAATAGCACTACGGTAATCATCACTTCATCTCAAAAAGAATTTTATATTAGGGAGGGAGAAACCGGGTATACTGAAGGATCAGAATGAACTGGTTACCTGTTTCACCATGTCACACATGTAAAGCATGATAGCACTCAAAAGTTACGAGCTAAAAGAGCATTAACTTGCTATAATAATAATAATAAAGGTGGAATCTTCAATCTTGTAAAGTGCGTATGTCTGGCACTCCATTATCATTACCCTGGCTTTAGCACAGCTGCCAATAAAAGGACTCACGCATTTCAATAAACTAATTCCTTTTGGGTACCTCAACTGGGTGGAATGTGGCATTTGTAGATTAATGTCTATACATATGTTATTCATAGGTTATACATGGGTTATTTGGGCTCTCTGGACATGGTACTAACATCTTTCTTCATTACTAACATTTTGTTCAAGGAATTTCAATGAAGTGGCCATCATTTACACACCCCATGGCTAAGACCATGAGGGACATCTAATTCACTTTGATATTCCCCCCGTTACCTGCCAAAAAGTGGGAGTGACTTACTCGTTTCCAAGGTGATCTATGATGATGTCAATCTGTTCTTGTAGCCAATCAGAGTTGAGATTGATGAAGGTATGCAGAGCATTTGGTAGCTTCTCTTGGGTTCCTACATAAAGCAAGCAATTAAACAAACTTCAGTAATCATAAATTATTTTCTGATTTATTTTGCACAAACCTAATCACAAAACAATGTGGTCTAGGGGGTTGAAATCAAATTGTTAACGAATGGGTAGGAGTTAAATCATATTTTATGTGCAGGGACCACGTTAATGTAACTATCCACAAAACGATACTCCGTCAGACTCTGTTAATAGGTAGAAAAGAGAGTTAACAACTATTAACCAAGCCAGAGCTTGCAAGACCTAAACAGGTTCTCTATCAGCCTTTAACTTGATTAACATATCTTGAATGGAAAATCTGAAAAAGGAATCTAAATCATCACTTTGAAAAATACTAAAATGGTTGAAAGGCAGGTGAACTATGCATTCTCTAACAGGCCTCAAACATTTTTCAAAGGAAGAATAGAAACTGGAGAGAAACAGATTATTGTCAAGCTCTCCTCTTTCTTCAGTCAAAGTCGCCCCTTTCCTAATTTTTCATTTTCATCTCTTTCTTTTTAAACGACACACATCATGCCTGAAAAGTTGATTAAGTTTACATGATACAATGGCCGCAATGGTCTATTAATCATCAATATCTCAATATCAGGAAGAAGAACAAAACGGAAGAGATTGAGGTGCCATACCATGATTACATGTAGCAGTCAAGGAGAGGAAGGTATAGTCCCCGAGCTGAGCAAACTTCTTGATAGTAGCCTCAGGTACAGCATCTCCCACAATCCTCCTAACTTCCTGCTCGTCTGTCAATGTGGCATACACACAGCTTCCAATGATCTGATATAAAGTTCAATACAAGAAAATGGTGTCAAGGAAAAGTACTAAAGAGAGACAAAGAAGGTGTTTCATAAAGCTGTGTGTAAAGTTACGCAGGACTTTACAAATGACTTGAAAATGAAGAGCTACAGTATATGGGATTCTCAAATCCTTTTTATTGCATAAACTAAAGTTGAAATATGCAGATGGAGATAAACCTTATCATATCAACAAAAAAATTTAATGCAAAGTGTATTTTTGGTTACAGGAGATTATGGGAAATACAGTCACACTTTGTTAAAATGTCAGGAAAACTTTGGGCATCCCATTTGGCTCTTCATATTCAAATCATTTGTAAAGTCATTCATAACTTTACGCACAGCTTTATGAAACATCCCCAGAAGCCCTGTCTTATAAAGAGTTGCGAATGATCTAAATCAATAGCAAGTTTGCAATCCTCTATCTCTTATGTGCATAGTTGAGATTTATTACAACTGTAGGATGGGGCCCAGAACAAGACAGGTTTTGGGAAAGAATGACAAATTGTAATACCAAGAAATAGAAAAAGATAAATGAAGAGAGGTGAGACAGAAAGAAAAGGAAAAGTGAGACAGATAAAGGTCTAAAGAAAGCAGATTATATCGTAATTCAGACCTACTTCATCTACATAAATCCCATAGAATTCAGCCTGCCTTTTCACAGGCTTAGGATTAAAATAGGTACTGTAGAATAGGAAAAATGCAAGGAAAAGGAAAACCAGTTAAAATTTAGCAAGACTGAAATTTCAAAGATGTAGAAGAGCTGGATGGCATAAAAGGGTCGGGACACAGAAGAAAGGCAAGAAGATGTAAGACGAATGAGCACATTACCTGTAGAGCCACACAGTTATGGCAGGATCTGATGCTGTTGCTCTGGAGTCTTTCTTGCAGAGAGAAGAAGAAGACCTTAAGAGTGGTCGGTAGAGCGATGAGATCCTCAGAGATGCATCTCAGCATCGCTTTCAAAGCTCCAGACATGGCATCCTTCTCTGTAGAAAGAAAACAAAACATGATATGAAATACTAAAACTTAAGATAAGTAGAAACAATACAGTGATTAAATATTGTTAAAGCCGGGATTATTAAGCCTGGCAATAAGCCGATAGCCAATAGCTGATACTAGAGTTGCTAGGCCGAGAAGAATGGTCTGACAAGAATGTGTCCACTATAAACAGTGATCTTGCCTGCTAAGGACAATAGATCTAAGATCTCTCTCCCTTTTGTATCCTCCCAAAACGTATCTAAAAACTAAGTATATGTATAAAAGTCATCAACAAAAAATGTTTTTATACAAAATTAATAAAATTTTAAAGGTCTAAATATTCTTAACGAATGAACACTGAATCACAAAAACAACAAACAGCAACAGTGTAATTATGCACATGTTGTCTATCCATGTTCGAGATAGGCAGAGAGGTGTTCAAATGCCATCAGCCCTAAATCTGTGACAGCAGTGAAGGAAGGGTGGTTAGGTGATCAGTGCTTGTCTGCCTTTATGTCTGAGCATACATCATACCGGTAAGTGATAAATCAGAACCGTTCCAGAAAATGACAGGCAGTGCCATATTCTTTATCTGTAAGATGACGTCCACCTCCCCCCCCCCCCTCCCTCCATCTACATGGCATTGTCACTCAGCTGCACAGCTGTTTGACCTACTTGTAAACCGACCTGGTTTTGGTTCC
>BEXV01001722.1:16882-40816 GCA_003118195.1 Hemicentrotus pulcherrimus
GGAGCTGAGTTAGTAAAAGAGTATCGTCGTACTTTCAAACTTTATTCAAGCTAGATTACATTTTTCATATTACTAGTATTTATGGTCCTGAATTGCTGAGTGGGTCAAGGTAAAGGTGTATATATTTCATTTCCAATTTGATCTCACCATTCAAATCAGAAGTCGGAACTTCATCTTCGCCGACGAACAGCGGGAATATCTTCTTGCAGAGCTGGGCGTACGAGAGTGAGGACCATTCTTGCAGAGAGCTCGCCGAGAGCTCCGGGATAACTTCGGGTATGAGAAGCCCTCCGTCTGGTAAATAGCCCGGAGAGAATATCGCTTCTTCGAACGAAAATTTGCCAAATTCGTCTGATCTTGTGCCGACGTACTTCATCTTGAAGCTGCAGCAGTAGTACTATTGGGCATGAAGTAGCTGTGAACTATTTTTTGCGATGCCTGATGACAGGTAATCTGGTAATGATAGCACGAAAATGTCACTCACTGACAACAGGCAGTGTCTTTGAACCTGGCCAATATACCCAGTACAGTAGTACAGGCCCAACATTATACAGTACATACAACAACTCTGGCGCTGGCCTGAAAATGAGCGCTAGTCTGAAAATCAGACTCCAGTCTAAAATTGTTTTCTCTCCATATTCTCTCTCTTTCTCTCTCTCTCTCTCTCTCTTTCTCTCTCTCTCTCTCTCTCTCTTTCTCTCTCTCTCTCTCTCTCTCTTTCTCTCTCCCTCCCTCCCTCCCTCCTTCCCTCTCTCTCTCTTCCCCTTTCGCTCTGTTATTCACACGGACTGACCCCCCTCCCTTATTTCCATTTCTTTGTGGGTGTATGTGTGTGTGGGCAAGTGGGTCCTTTTTTTAATAGTTTGTTTGACTCAGAAATATTTTCGTACTAAATTCAAGAATGACATTTAAAAGAAAAGAAAATTTCGTTTTCAATGACACATTGTTTAATCATAACATACATGTAAGTGATGAAATGGTATTCGATTGAAAAATCGACATATTGCAGAAACTAGGCCAAAATCTAATGGTGCTTGCTATACAGTATAAAATAATGCATATTTCATAAAGGTTAAAATGACAGATTCATTGTGATAAGCTGTTTTTCGACATTTACCCCCAAAGTTATTGCATGTTTGCATTAAGGTGAACTCTTCATTATACAACGGTATTTCGACAATGAATAAACAAAATAATAAATAAAGACTTTTTAGTAAACAATAAGATATAATACGTTATAAGAACAATAAATTGTAAGTACTATTAATGCACCAACTGTTAATAAATTATTGAAATATAATTTGGTAGAATAATAACGTACGGCCTTATATTGACTACCAGTTTGAATTTTTTTAAAGGGTAAGAATATAATTATAATGATCAAAAGCGCTATAATACTCGTCTTAAAATAAAATATGTTTTAACAATGATAATTGTACACTCCTTAACATTTCATAAACTAGGTAAAATAGTGTTATACATATCTAAATACCAGTTTAGTGGCTTAGCCAGAATTTGTTTCAGTAAGTAATAAGGACTGCACCGGCATGAAGAGTATCTCAGTCTTTCTTGTCGGGGGAGGGAAGGGGGGGGCACAGGGATTACAAAAAATTGTTTATGGTGAAGCGTTTTACGCTGGTATTTTGTCAGAGGAAATTTGTGTGTGTCCCTCCTTTATTAAATCCTGAATGACGGATCATTTTTCTTACGCATAACGAAAATGAAGTGTTTCTATATTAAATCATCACAAAATATAATCTATATCTTTAGGACTATTTTTTTATAATGGGGACACATGTAATTTTAGGGTGGGGGCATGAGCCCCTAGGTGACACTACCCTTGGCTACGCCGCTGATATCATGCTATTCATTGATGAGGAGTTTCCTATTGATAAATTACTATGCATTCACAGAAATTACGGTGCCATGTTTTTACATGTATACCTGTAATCCCATCATTACGAGCTTTACATGAATAGGTCAAAAATGAGAGCCCAAATTGCGAAAGTGAATCAAGCCAAGAATGTTATTTTTTTCTCACGAAATTTTAATGATGCAGAAAATTATGTAATAATCTGTGAATTAGGCCTTCCTTAAAAATCGATTTAGTATTATATAACTGCGGTGATATCTTTAAAAAAAAGTGAATATTAACCTGGATCAAATAAAGTAATGACGACGATATTAAGAAGGACAAACAAAATAACAATAAAAACAAACAAACGAAAACGAAAAAAATTCATGGGACTCTCTGGTCCACACCCTCTCTTATGGTATTACAAAGTTTTGGGAAATTTTGAAAATTGTGTAGATAGTGAATCTTTACAATTTTGATATATTTGGATGCCCCTGTGGATGTATTATAAGCACTAAAAAATGAACTCCTAAAACACTTCTGTTTTCGAGAAAAATTGAATATAAAAATTTATCGGTACTCCCGATAAATTTTGATAAATTTCAAATAGCGCCTACGGTCGTACAATGGTAGCTGCGACCATGAAAATCTCAGAATATGTAGTTGTGATATATAGTTTCCAAACGGGAATAGCTAGTCGGTCGATTCTAGTCAAGAAACATGGTTTCATAGCTAAATTGATATCTTGACCTTGAGAGGGAGCTATACAACATAAAGAGTTTATTATTTATAATTTCATAACTTTAGACTCGATTTTAACCGGGACAACGATGAATGAATATTGTAGGAACGCATATGCTTCCAATATGTCAATTTGAACCAAAATCATGACCCCTTACCAAAACTTTGTAATACCTTTCAGTTTGCCTCTTTCCTCACATTTTCCCGGTACATTTGAGAGGTTTTCAATTTTATGGTTACAAATTTGCGGTTATATTCATTGTATATAACTTTTTTCTTTTTTGAACAGTTAACAAGAGCTTTTTCTCAACGAAAAGCTGAATGCCATGTTATACTAAAAACATTTTATATATACATTAAGATTTCGTTTATGGTTGAACGCAAGGTTGAACGCCTATAGTAGGAGGTTCGACGGGTGTTGTGTTACTTTGCCGTTCTTCGTCTGAATCGTCATCCTCGACATCATCGCGGCTATCGTTCACGTCGCTTCTCTGATGGCTGTGGGCACTATCGTCGCCATCGTTTCTGCTCTGCCTGCTGGTAGAGTGGTCGTCATCGTCACTAACATCGTTTGCATTTCTTCTGTACCTACTGTCGGAGCTGTTGTCGTCATCATTGCTGGCGCTTCTTATCTGTCTGCTGTCAGAATCATCGTCCTCGTCGTCGCTGAGATCATCAGCTTGTCTCCTCAGTCTGCTGTTGCTATCGCTTCCAGATTTTCCAGAATGACTACTGTCATCGTGGGCTCGTTTCTTTCGACTATCGTCGTCGCTTTCATCGCTCATCTCTCGACTACGCCTACTGTCCGAGTCGCTCTCGTCGCTGCTCTCCATCGAGTGACTGGCGGTAATATCGCTCCTTTCGTTCTCATCACTCGAATCGACGTCATTGCCGTCGGGAAATGGTGGGTGGTCATTCTCGTCGTGGTCGCTATGACTTTGGATGGCGACATCGAAGTCGGGTACGGCCCTTGCTGTGCCGGTGATCGCCACGTCCGGAACGACCTCACGTTTGCCCTTGTCCAGCCAAAGTCGACTGGGATTAAGAACTTCATTCGATTTTCCGCCGTCATCTCTGCTGTCTGACCGAGAAGCACTTTCAGCATGGTTGACGATCGAACGAGCTGATACGACAGCCAGCACGAGACACAATACAATGGAGAATGGTGTGGCCCTGGAACCCATGGTAGATGCAGTGCCTGGAAATAACAACAATGGAAAGGTATATTGAGGATGTTTAGGCCTATATAGCATGGTAATGATTGTGGTTGCCCCGGTGGTTGCTCAGCGGCAGAGCAATATTTTCGTAACTTTGGTAACTCGAAGAAAGTAGAGGTGGCGATGGTGGTGGTGGTGGCGGTGGTGGTGGTGGCGGTGGTGGTGGTGGTGGTAGTAGTATTCAGTGGTATAAGGAGCTAAAATGTTTGGGGGCATTTTCGATCAGGTAGAGCGAAGCAAGTGGAACTTAAATTGGCGTGGGCTCCAGGGGCAAGGGCTCTGCGGGGGTCATGAAGCTCAGGTGTTTTAGGCATTTATTTACGGTCAAATAAGAAGTCAGGGGGCGGAGCCCCCGGAGGCTTAAGGCTTTTTGGCATATTTAATTACGTTCACATCACTCAGATGAGCATATTTTAATACCTTATTTGTGACACTGGCAGGTCACCAATTGGAGTGGGTCCAGAGGCGGAGCCCCCATTAGCCCAGAGGTTTAAGGCATTAAATTACGATCAGATGAGCATCCAGGGGGCTGCCTTAGGAGCCTTGGTGGGGTCCAAGAGGTGAACCCCGGAAGCTCAGGTAAAAATCATGCCATTTCAGCAACATTTGTAAATCACTGGTGTTGAATTAGAAATAAACCACGTTTGAATTTTATTTGGGGGTCAATTGCCCCCAAAGCACCCCCATCAGTACGCTAGTGGTAGTATTGGTAGTGGTGGTGGTGGTATTAATAGTAGTAGCAGCAGCGATAGCAGCAGCAGCAGCAGTAGCAGTATAGTAGTAGTAGTATAGTACAAGAGCGAATTTAATTGTTTGTCATGTATACAAAAAAAAATTAAAATACATAAATTGTCAGTCTAGGATATTCTTAAGAACTATTGTACAAGTATAATAGTGAACAAAACCGAAGACGGTCAAGGCGCAGCCGGGCCGGTTTTTCCAGCATCCTAACCGCCAATCATAATACCTTCTAATTTTCTTATATAAAACAAGCTAATTTTTTCTTACAAACTTTATGGTTATCTCATGGTAATGTTTTTGTCCTAATTTTGATGTCTTTTTCATTAATTATCCCCCACTTCGTACAATAATAAAAATCCGCTACTATTTATTAAACAATTTGGATATCAGCAATTAATCATATGGATTAACCCTAAAACAACCATATTTTCTTTTAGTATGAAAGGGTATGAAAATTATATTGTAGTACATTTGTTTTTGCATAGACCACTGAATATTCAAGACCAATATACAGCATTGAACTTGGGGAATCCCCGACAATCACTGCGTCAAGAATGCATGCGGCGTTACGCGATGCATGAACTAAAAACTGTCAACTTGGACCAAATAGATCTGCTCTCGCTCCGCGGCCGCACCTGGTGATGAGGCCATCTTTCTTGACGACCAAAACCTATACCAGAGGTTTTCCTGACATAGCAACAATTTAAAAGCCCAGGGAGGTCCCCGGTTTGACACAGAATCATGTACATGTTATTTCCTTAGTGACGACTGACGAGGCTTGGTTGGCACTGCAAAAGGAGCTTTTTAGGGGGGGGGGGCTTTAAAAAAAATGCTCAAACAAAAATCTATTTTCAAAAAAACCGTCTGTCGGACCCAGAAGGGCATTAACTCGTATCATTTTTCACAGATCTAACTCTAACATTCTCCTCCAAACAGACGAAATATGTTTTTAGAGATTTTTTTTTCAGCCCGTAGTTGATTACTATCTTGGTTAAAACCTGCCCCACAATATGCACTAAAAACAAAGTTTATCTCTATTAATATGAGGGAAGAACAAAACCACACTTCCGTAAAGCGGACGACGGTCTGAACCTCGGGACTGTCCCTTTATTTGCATTTTCAATCAATCACAAGTCACTTGATTTAAGATTTATCTCATTGAACAACGGACGACTGATTAGCTGCCAATAATTTCTCACATTCACTTTTGCTATTACAAAAACAAAATAAACGCAGATATTTGTATTAAATATGTCGCTAAATCTCAAAGTAACAATGATTAGGGATCCCAAAAGAAGAACAATCTATTATAGGGGTAAACAAATTTGTCCAGCCGGGCAGATATCCACGACCCATGTTGTCCCCCTTTTACTTTCAAAGGTACATACAAATAATTACCTTATTTCCCAACTTCTGATCTAATACATTACAACGACACGTTGAATAAGACTGTGATTTAGGCCCGGATTTGTAGATAAGAAGTTTACAAGTTCGAAAGCTTAGATTGCAGATCGTATGATGAAATTAATTTCGATAAGGTTATTGGGGCAGTCGGAAAAACATGAAAATCTGTGTAAATTACAATAGAGTGGTGTATTTCCAATAAATGACAACGTGCTTGTGATGTAGCCCTCCTGCATTGTGTGTAAATTTAATATGCGCATGCACTCAATAGGCTACGTGCATCTCATTTCTACTTTTATTGTCATGTATATTCGGATAATTGTTTGAGAGTAATTTACTCAATTATGTTATTATTTCTCAAGGGAAAAAAATCCGTCAGTGGGTAAACGTAATTTCAAAAATGAATCTAAACCAATAAACAAATTAAATCAAATTAGTGACCATCCCTTTAAAGAGTAATTCGTTGAGCATACAGTGCCTACATAATTTTATAACACATTTACAAAATACATTTGGTAAGGAAAACATTAAAGCACCTGCTAAATGTGTGTGAACATTGTTTTGAAATAAGATAGCTTTTTTTCAATCCATGAATAGTGCACGTGCTTTTAACTACATTAGATCAACGATATAAAAACATTGTCAATGTTATATCCCTTACCTTTGCCTGTAACAAAATACGGATTGACGCTATAGATGAAAGACAATTCGAGCTAGATCACTCCTGACTGTTTATGTTGGCGGCAGCTGAAGTGATTAATTGACGGTGAAATTCAATGATGATTATCACTTTCAATCACGTTACTTATACTTCTGTTTCGACGTAATATGATCACCGTGTGTAGGGAGATTAAGAAGATTAACGGGTAGATTAAAAATGGATTAGTGGTTCAAAT
This sequence comes from Hemicentrotus pulcherrimus, assembly GCA_003118195.1. NCBI lineage: Eukaryota > Metazoa > Echinodermata > Echinoidea > Camarodonta > Strongylocentrotidae > Hemicentrotus > Hemicentrotus pulcherrimus. Next base: position 23,737 of record BEXV01001722.1, read on the forward strand.
CTACAGTAGCTACCGCGGAATCATTAACCTGTACAGTGATACTATAGTTACAATTCGATGGGAGGGGTTATGGTAATAGAACGCACGACCTATATTGTAACTGTGCCATGAATGTTGTGGAAACAATTTTTAAAAGATTCAAGGTAAATATTTTGTTGTAAATGAGGCATTTTTCTTCAAGTATCGACATAATGATTTTTCAATGAAAATGCAACACGGAGGCAACCAATATTTTATGCAAAATTAATGTTCAATGTATATACTTATTTCTTATACATGCACTGTTTTTTACATTTACAATTTCCAGGTATGAGTAATTTATTGTTGTGCAATCTGTTTTGAGGTGTGTTAGCGACTAGGGGGGATTATGTGGAATGGTGAAAAGTGAAAATGATATCTGAATTTTCCTGCGAAAAATTGCTCAGCGAAATGTGTCAAAAAATACTATAGGAAAAACCGGAACTAGAACTTCCCCTTCTCCCTTTAGGTGAGCTTGCTTATCTCCACCTGCTCCCTCGCTCCCTCTCTCTCTCCCTCTCCCTTTTTTGTGTCTGTCTGGCTGTCTCTTCTTCTCTCTCCCTCTTTGTGTCTGTCTGTCTCTCTGTTTCTACCCCCACTCTTTCTTTCTGTCTCTCTCTCTTTCTACACCTGTCTCTGTCTGTCTGTATGTCTCTCACTCACTCTTTCTGTCTGGATATCTCTGTCTCTTCCTCTCATTCTGTATCTTTCTCCCCTCTCTCTGTCTATCTTTTTTCTCTAGCTCTCTCTTCATTTCTTCTTTCCCCACTCGCCTACTTATGGGGCTTATGCTGGCTATTTTCCAGGAGTGATGTTATCTTTCGGGGATGATATAGGGGGTGGTATGGTAGTAACAGGCGCGGGTCTAGGGCGTAAAAGAGGCTGGGGCTCATTTCCCGAAATCTGCTTTTAAAACTCAACTTAAAGGGGAGGGGCAAATTCTTGAGCTTATGTACTAAAGGTATAGCGCTTGGGTTTCAAAATCAGCGAGGGAGCATGGATCAGTTGCTCCCCCCTCCTCGATCCCCAATTAAGGGAAGAAATCTGTCAGTGGGTAGTTATCTGTTGTAGTACAATTATAAATGAAATATAATGCAGAAGTATTTGATCATACCTGAATTCATTATTCACCGATTTAAGGGTGATTTTCTTTTAGATGTGAGAGACTTGTTTTATCGTTATCAATACAATATTATTGTGAACAATTTATGAAAACTTGCGTACATAAAGTGCCCCAAAAATTAAATAAAACCATTATCTAATAAAGAAGTGCCGAATACCCGTTTCCCCATTTAAGGAGTTCCTACACGTGGACGGTACTTCCTTTCTGCGAAATCATTGTAGGCAAATTTTGCGTAGCTTTTTTTTTTTAAACCACAGAAGAGAAAACGAGAACACCAACCGCCAGTGAATTTGATTCCGATGGATTCGTTGGACTTGATCGTTGAATGCAATTCGTTGAAAGAAAGTTTAGCTCATTAGTCCGATTTGATGTGGAAAAATAAGTCGTAGATGTACTACTTCCTTACATGAAATTCACAATTGGTAATCTTCCTACAGCTGTTCGTGATAAGCTGCATTGCCCTTTGAAGATCAACAGAAGAAATGATTAGTAATATTTTTGTACACGATAGTTATCCGCCCCAAGTCACAATCCAATCCAATTTGAGATTCGTATAGCTGTATTCGGTTGAAAATATGTTCATCATTATTTTTTACAATATATATATCCAATTCGTGTACATGTGCAATTCAGTTGGGAAACTGCCATTCATGAAAGATGCAATAAAATACCATTTATCTATTATCTATTTATATAGTAATATAAAATTTCAAACATAATTCACAGATCCTATTATTGGTCTCGATTTATTTCAAGCTTTTGTCATTCTGATTTTTCTGCTTTCGTACAAACGAACTGAGTGTTAAATTGTCCTTAACACATTGCTTACAGGAACTGGGTGGCTCCTGTATTAAAGCCTATTGGAATAAAAGAATTCAGTAGCAAGAGGGTTAAAAGGGGATGTCCACCGTTATGTATTGATCTGGACTGTGACAAGTTTAAATCATTCTGTATATAAAAGCTTTTTGGCAGAGTTTTTGCAGATATTGTGCTGAATGTATAATTCTCCCTAATCTTTATCCTTTTATTATGACACTAATAAAATGGAAGAGGAGACGTAAGGGAGAGAGTACGAGAAAGAGAAAGCAAGAGATTATAAGAGAGAGGGAGGGAGGGGGAAACAAGGGAGAGAGAGAGAGAGAGAGAGAGAGAGAGAGAGAGAGAGAGAGGGATGTAACTACAACTTTAATAAGGCTGCGACTAATAAAAAAATACTCGGTTATTTACAAATCTGTTGTTTTTATTCATGCATAGTCATGTACATTCTTGTATATCAGCTGCTTACAACATTGATACATAACATAAAAATACATGTACATATAAATTAAAACTACCAAACATTGATTACTTAGAGTATATGTTGGTTGAAGTGTATATAAATCATATCCATATTTATGACAACCGCAATGGATGTTCCACACAAGTCAAGTAACAAAAAAAATGAATAAATCAATTGCAACTTGCAATCAATACCAACTGCATAATGTATATACACACTACTCGAAGAAAAAAATTGAGCAATGATGACAAAAAAAAACCTGCATATGATTCAGAAATGTGTAGAAAATTTGCACAAAAAATGGAAATTGCTGAACAATCTAGTAATCTACATGTATTTTAAAATAGAAATCACATACCGGTATATAGGGCCCCAAAATGTAATGTACAATGGCACTTTATTGGGAAAGAAAGCAAAAAGCTAAATATAAAATGAACTATATCACATCAAAACTACTGTGGAATAAGTATGGTATAAGAGATCTTTTGAAGTGGCATTACAAATTATTTCTCTGATACAAAGTATATAATACAACGTGAATCAAACACATATCTGGATATAGGTCAGCTCTTTAATTAATCCATAACAGTTAAAGGGAAAGTTGAGTTCTGTTTTCAGACCGCAAATGCCTTCAAAGTGCATGGTTATTGCTCTTATTGTTATCTATGACATTTATAGTGCCCTTTTAGAACCTAAAATTGCTATAAAGGTAATTTTAGACCCCAAAATGTGTGAAATTTAACCAATACGATCATACCTATCCAGCTCCACTTAAAAAAAAACACTGTGCCTGTTAATTAATTATTTAATTAAAAATAACAATACATGAGCCTGCTAATTGTGGGTAATATAAGCAACACCAAAATGCCAACAAAAAAAGCCAACATCGGCATTGGCTGAGATACGATGTAGAAGGCATTATTTCCTTTTTCAACGGTTTTTTCAAATTTTTCAAGGTATCTAATATTTGTGGTGGTACACAAGTATTAAAAATCGTTATATTTCAGCCGTCTCTGAACCGATTTTGATCGAACAAAGATGATTTTGTCATTTAAATATTATATTCTTTCAAATTTGACACCCAGTTTTTCATTATCTCACACAAAAATTGTTTTGGGTAGCGCCCTCTGCAACAGAACTATCCCTTTAAGAGATTTCTAAAGGTCTAAATGAATCAGCTTTTCTTCCTCAAATTGGTATCAATAATTTGTGTTTTCTAATCTGTCATAAATTACAAAAGGTGTATCAAATGAAGCGGCATGAATGATAATTAGGTAAAGTAAAAAAAGAAATTGCCACTTTGAAAAAGGAATTAATGATGAATTTTACACTGTATTGCCAATTTAGAGATTTCAGTTAAGTTATTTGTGATTAAATCACTCTTATTCATGGAAGGCACACTGTTCTACAAGATAAATGGATTTAGATTTTTCCTGTGATTTTTGCACTTACTTCTCATGTACATTGTTTAATTATCATCATCCTCATCATCATCATCATCCTCATCCTCACCACCATCATGATCATCATAGTCGTCATCGTCGTCGTCGTCGTCATTATCATCATCATCCTCATCATTGTCGTCGTCATCATCATCATCATCATCATCATAATCCTCATCTGCATTGTCAATATCACCATCAGCAAAATTTGTATTTTCAATTACCTATCTGTTCTGCTTAATAAATGTGTTAATCTATTTCATGGGTTTTGTCTGGGGCTGTCGTAGTATCAAGCAATCTGCTTACAATGACAATCCTTCTTCCGCAAATAACTTTATAATGTTCAAGGAAATTTAGTATTTATGACAGTTTATCATTTCGTTTTTGAAAATAACAATTGTTACATATTCAGGTCTGTATATATTTACTTATTTATGATTCATTGTCAGAAAATACTTATTGTACTTTATATTATTGTTATAGAAAAACTGTGTACTTACATGAAAATCAAATCAAATTCAGAGCATTTTGGATCAAAAGATAGAAATGAACGTCACAATAAGGTGACACTAAAATGATATGGGCAAGAGGCATCTCATAATGGAAGCTAACATGAAAAACAAATGAAGAAACACTTGAGGCACAACTGTATATTAGCAGATTTAAATTTCATTGCGATATTCTAAATATATAGCTACTTATACTGTGATTTGATCAGTTGTCTTAAATTCCTTGGTAATTGCACTTTCCCTATTCTCACCCATCTTACCAGACTACCTTTCTCCAACATTTCTTTTGCAGAAGCAGGGCGAACCCACAAGTGCATAGAGTACTGGGCCCATCTTCGTAAAGCTAGTTGTCAACTATTCACATAGGCTATAGTGCTATAGTTGGCAACTAGGCTTAGTCAGGTTTCATGAAAATGGGCCCTGTTCTCTATACTGTAAGCAGGTTTTGGAGACTAATCTTTTAAAATGTTCCCACGTTATGTTTAGCAATTTGAATCTTCGAACAAAAACACTAAGAACAAAAAAATGCTCATTTTTATTAAGTTTCTCTCAGTCGTATAATCATACTGTTCAGAAAGATTAACATTTTACTTCCTTCATTTTCAGAAAAAATAAAACAAGAGTCAAATCAGAGTCTGTATGCAGACTTTAAACTGACCAATAGTCTACAACCCAGATGGTTCAGACCTTGTGTTATTACCGAATAAAGATTTTTGACTGCATACCATTAACTGACCATTAGTCTACAACCCATAAGGTTCAGACCCCGCGTTATTATCAAGTAAAGACCTGTGACTGCAGACTGGACGGAAGTGTTACTGGGTCCACGACTCATTTCTTTCGGTGCTGGAGTAGGAGGTCTACAGCATTGGCAAGGTTGTCCACAAAGCCATCTGGTCTGACTTCAGGATGGTGCTCATCTGAAGGTCTGAAACCCAGAGGAAATCAGAAGGATCGTTAGGAAAAATCATTCGTCCATGTTTGTTTGTTTGTTTTACCAGACTGCTAAGAAAGCATGCATATGCTTGTAATTAAGCAATCTAGAGGACCGACGGCTAAAAGTCCTCTCTGAGGGACTTGGGTATAAGGATTAAATCCTTACCAAAGGGCACGAGCGCATCGACTTGGTTTTCGAATTTGAATACGATACCACTGAGCCACGGCGCCTCCCATTAGTTAAGATGTCTCTTTGCCAGTGTGTAACACCCTTGATGCTAATATCATGGATATACCCCAACAGTTTATCCATCCTAATATCAGCGTGGTGGAATTCACACGGAAAAAGTACCACAGGAAATCCATACTGACAAGGGTATCACAAGGGAGGGTACAAAGAAAGTCATTGTCTCCTTTCATCCTGCATAATTGCTTTAGTCCTTTGGGGACTTTATGAAACAACAGATATATCACCTTTTCATTTTTCTTGTAATACTCTGCTTGCTTTATAAAGGTTCATTTTGGATTAAACTAGTTTCTTTTCTTTACTTGCTAGTTTTGTGAAAAAAGCAGCTATTTTAGTCCAAACTNGCAAAAACAGAATGGTTGGCAGCTCTGTATCACCTTTTCATTTTTCTTGTAATACTGTGCTTGCTTTATAAAGATTCAACTCGTAGTTGCTTTTCTTTACTTGCTTGTTTTGTGAAAAAAGCAACTATTTTAGTCCAAACTGAATCCTCGCAAAGCTAGCACAAAATTATAAAGCTGGCAGAGTATTACATGTACAAGATATATGAAATGGTGATTTTACTGCTGTTTTGTGTTGTTAGCTCCCATGGAACAGATATTCAATTTATCAATGTGATAGGGACATAAATATAAACTTGATTAATTAATCGTCATTTAGTGTATGATAACAATAATAGTTTGTTCTATATAGCGCTTTTCGGGACCACAGGCCCTCTCAAAGCACTTTACATATATATTGTTTTACCATGGTCATCGGATTCAGGCTTACCTGCACACAATGTATGCACATGCTCCACTCCCTGGGGAGCATTCCTGCCAGTCGTAATTTTTACAAGCGCACACTCGCTCATCTAACCACATTAACTTCTGCATCCTACTGGTTACCCATTTAACACCTGAGTGGAGAGCGGCAAATGTAGATCAATGTCTTGCCAAAGGACATTAGTGCCGCAGTGGGACTTGAAACGCTGACCTTGTGATCCACAGTCCGGTGACATATCCACTCGACCACGACACCTCTACATAATAACTGCTCAATGATCTAGTGGCCCCCCAAGTCGATAAAATTAAAAATGAATAAATACATTTGAGCACACAGATTTTAACAGAGCAGTGACAGATAAACTTGTGCAGTGTAATTCTTTGTAGATAAACTCACCTGAATTTTCCTGTTCTAACTTGAAGGCCCCTCAGGCCACACTTCTGTGCACCTCCCACGTCATTCACTATGTCATCCCCTACCATAATGGCCTGTAAAACAACACAAACAAAAACAAAATAAGAGCAATTTTGTTCCTGTTCAAAAACCCAGCAAAGTAATTTTCACACAACACTGTGCATATCATTGCAAGGTAATGAGAGAAAAAAAGATCTGCCTTACTATGTTTGCACTACCGGTATGTACCATTAATCAAGAGTTCTTGTAAAGGAACTGCCTTTCATGACCTTTCACTTCCAAGATGATTCTTATCACTAAATCAAATACCTCTGAAATATCTGAAAGAGTGCTACTTATAGGCAGGTCATTCCAAATTCCAAAAGTTTGAGGCCAAAAATATTTTAAAATACTCGAGTCTTTTCATGACTAAAATCCTTTAAAATGAATCATCACTAAATCAAATACATGTACCTCTGGCTCTGAAGGACTGTGGGTAGAACTGATAGCAATAGCTAGATTAAGAGTATAATTTGACTGCTTAATTGCTAACTTCTATGGATATAGCACCAAGACAGTAGACATAATAATAATTACAGTGCTTATATAGCGCCTAACACTTACTTTGTCAGAAGTCTCTAAGCGCTCTACAATAATGCAGCATAATTACCCTGGCTTTAGCAGTGCAGCTGTTATGCGCGCTGCGTTTCAAGGAATAAATTCCTACCATAGGCATCTATCTTACAGTGCATCTAGAAATATGCCACTGGCATGTTTTCGGGAAGCACACCCCTCCCCCCAAGAAACAAATCTAATCTGGCATTCCTGCCAGTACCTTATCTGGAATGCTTAGTTACACAATTTCTTTGTTGTTGATTTACTTGTTCAAGATTTTCTTGGAATTGTGCCCCATATAATCCTGAATTCAACCCTGAAATACAAGCTGAAAGACAATGTTCTCGTACTCACCTTTTGTGGCTGCACCCCCATGTCTTGAAGAGCTCCAAGAAAGAAGTTCCTATCTGGCTTACCGACTATGATAGCCTCGCAGCTCACAGCATACTGATGATAGGAATGAATATGGTTACATCAAATAAAAGAAGAAAAAAAATGATAGATTAGTTTCAGGATGATGTACACTCAGCAAAAAATGAAAGTGGACAATCTATGTTGTTAAATTTGTGTTGTATAAAAGGTCTATTAAAGGTAAAGACCAGTTATGGTCATGAATTGCATTGTGAAAGAAACGTTGTGGAATCGATCAGAAAAGGTTGATCATCTAGCATCTGCAAGGTTCTGGAATCATCAAAATGATAAGAAATTTGGCCCATTCTTCGTAAAGTTACAAGCACTATACACAGCAAGATGTATATGAGACTACCCTATATCTCTCACACGACCATGAGAGAAACAAATTTACCAAATATATGAATAAGTAGGCGGTTTCCCAGCAAATTTTTTATCATCATGTATTAGTCAAAACATATTCTTTCACATGATTGGTAATGAGAGCTTGCATTTCATTTTTTGGATTGTGGCGTTTCCAATACTGGTCTTTACCTTTAAGATCAAGTTATGAACGTTCATGGTTGGATGGGCACAATCATTTAACCATTTAAATGACCATGCAGAAGCCCCATTATTACAGTTATCTTTCTGAGACTCATTTGTTGTGAAATGGTTATAATCACTCATATTCATAAAATATCACTTGATTAGTTACTAACAACTACATGTAGCTTATCAAGGGTATATTCAAATTAGAGCCAATGGGTGGTATTCCGGTAGCGCGTACTAAGTTAGCGCGTGCTTAGTTAGTTCACACTTTTATGGAGTGCCTGTTGTGAACTAATTCATCCTGTACAGATTATTTTAATCCTTCAATGAAAAGCGTCCAAAAAAAATAATTTTGCAATGAAATGGGAAGAAAAGGATAAAATGAGTATGAACTGATTTTCAACAAAGTTTTTGGTAGATTATCCTTGTCATGAATATTGAAGGAGGAAGATGAAACCTAGCATTCCATAGAAGTGTGAACTAAAATTCTTGTTTAGTCTGGACTTAGTCCCGGCTTAACTTATGAGAATACCACCCAACGGTTCTATCTTCATCTAACCTTCGGTTACCTTCCTATTTGCTTTCATCTCAGGAGAAAAAATGTCCATCTGCTCTGGAATGTCTCAATATTTATCAACTAAAATCACAGAAATTTGATGAATTTCATTTCGAGGCTAACCCCCAAAATACATTCTTAACATTCACTGATCTACTTTCCCTATTTTCTGCTTGCATATATCAAAATGACTTCAGGGAGGAATTAAAGATAATTGCATTGTGAAACAAACGGTGTGGAGTCGATCAGAAAAGGTTGATCATACATAAGTATTGGTGTGTACTGCACGGTTCTGGAATCATCAAAATGCTGATAAGAAATTTGGCCCAGTCTTGGTAAAGTTACAAGCACCATACACAGAAAGATGTATATGGGACTACACAAACATGTGGCATAGAAATCTGTCCTGATTTTTATGATGTAACATGCCATATTTAGAATATGAAAGCATTTGAAGAGCCATGCTTTTCAGGGAACTTATTTTATCTTCCACACTTGTATAATAACAATGATAACGCTCACAAATTATTTTTCATCTCTTTTCACAACTCGACCTTCTCTTTAACAAGTTTGGATTTATTTTGATCATCATACCTCCAATGCTTTAGTGAAGGGACCAACATCTAACATGAGCTCTCCTCCATGGCGATAATACTTCCTGATACAAACACACAAAAACACATTCTAAACATGAACATGAATGGTGGATGACAGCATGGGTTATGACAGTTACAATATGACAGAAAAAAAATAATTAATGTGAATAACTTTTGTGAATGGCTGCATGGACAGATAATTCATGGAGATCATTTTCAAAGAAAATTTATATGTCTGCATTCTGCAATTACAAATAAAAATATACACAACCTTTAAGATATGCTTCTAGCAAATATACACTTAACCTTCTATAATAAGTGATAATGTCATCAAAGCAATGAGCAACAATATATGAATAAGTTGTTCTCTGTAGGCTATCTAAAAGCTTACCCCACACCCATGGATATAAGTACAGATGGATCCATCTCTAGGAGTTTCCTGAAGGTATTGTTCATCGTCTCGTAGTTGAAGACATCCGCAGCATCACCTACAACCACACAGGTTGGCTTGGCACCTAGATCAAAGGCTTCAAACTCTGGCAAAACATCTGTGGAAGACATTCAAAAGAACAACAGAGAGTCAGATGTGGAGTTTTTATACTCAGGACCGCATCAACTTGGGCCTATAGGCTTACTGACATATCTGGGTTACGATTTAGGAGCTTCTTTTGAATTCTAATGATGAGGGTATCTTTATAGTCCTTCAATTAATCATCCACTTGTTCCTACCCTTAATCTGGATAAGAATTAAGAGTTTCTTTTGGACTTTGGAATTCTGAAGACAATTAGAAAGAACAACAGGATGATGATGATGATGATAAAATGGTGACTTTATGTTCCTGTATCCATTTGATCCTATCTCTGGATTATGATTGCGAGTTTCTCTTAGACTCTGGCTAACCTTCTGTAATTCTTGCAGCTACTCGCCTCACCTACCGTCCGTCCCAGTAGCCTATAGCTTCCTGAGTGAGCTACTAAAGGGATTACTCCATTAAGTATCAAGTATCAAGTAAGACGGAAGAACAGCGACAGGTGTCTCCCTAGGCCATGTGCCAAATCCAATCGTTCCTACCGTACCCCTTATCTGGATTAGGATTCGGAGATCCATTTGACATTTTCATTTTCTTTTGAGCTTTATCAATCTATTCCTCATCGGAGTTTAGATTAGAGTTATAGTAGGAGCTAGAATTAAGTTCCATCTGAGAAACACAAGGCGAAGCAGCTACTGGATCCATGGACTTAGAAATTTTTTGGGAAAAAAGGACCTATTGACTTTAAGCCATATAATGGCATGTACCTAGACTATACTTGGTAGAATATTCTTTAGTACCTGGAAAGATAAGATGTAGTTGAGTCTATTGCTTTGAAAATTAGTATAAAATATTTGGACAGGTGACCAGGGGGGTGTTTCACAAAGATCCTAAGTCGAACTTAACTCTAAGTGTGACTTAAAAATTATGGAGAGCCATTTGTAGCCTTAAATTTAAATATATTCAAAAGTGAAAAAACAAGTATTTTAGACTTTTCATAAATTCCACAGCAAGAACAGGAAATCTCTCATGATAATAGAAAATATGAATGCTTTGAATCAACATTTTATGCCTTTTAAAATAACTTTTACAAAATATTTTCAGAGATGCTACGGCTTTCCATAATTTTCAAGTCCAACTTAGAGTTAAGTTCAACTTAGGATCTTTGTGAAACACCCCCCTGGTCTTTCTCACCTGGATAGACTAGTAAGTGTGGCGTCAAGCCTCTGTCTTTGAGCAACTGACAGGCAGCGGGTGCAGGAGCAAAGACTTCCGGGACCGAGAGCTCAAATCCCAACCCCTGGAGCTTGTCCACCAGCTGCTGGCGAGTACACTGGGTCTCGTTGGTGCAGAACCTGACCTGGACACCAGATGCCTTTAACCTGGCAGTGAGGAATCATGAGAAAGAGTTTCACAGTTCACATTAGGGCTTACAGTATTTAGTTTCTATATACCATCGATTGAGGAAAGTTTTATATATTTTGAACCCTGCAGTTCTATATTATATTATGGTCTGAACAACTTACATTTTGTTGTTGCAGCTTGGTTTTACGGTTAAGGAAAAGGTTGCCTACTTGTATCTTCTTGAAATTCAATGGACGAAACATGGAACAGTCGTAGTCTTAATATGAACAATGACATAGGGAACATTGCAAAAATTACATGACACAACGCTTTGATGTAGTATATCAAATGTTCACATTGTGACATGTCCCAAGATGAATGCATTCCAGAGAGTTAAAACATTTGTTTTCCTGGCTTTCGGCTACATGTATGTACAGCAATTGTTACCTATAGAGTCTTGCGACCTAGTATAAAACCTAACAGCACTCCTAACTTCATAAAGCCAGGCTTTAAAACTTAAAGATTAGGGAAATTGTTCAAGCATTAAACCCAAATGCACCCCATCTTTATAAAGCCTAGAGCAATTGTTGTCGCAGCAAATGTTAGAGCACCTCAACTCAAAATTTTCTTTTTTGATGGTGCCAATTAAGTTCCTTTTCAAGATTCTTTGCTATTACCTTTTGACGGCGTCAATTGAGCCAGGTATCGGAACACCCCCTTCATCCGTGCTATTGTACAGCACACCAGTAATGTCCAGAAGCACACCCTCTATGGTAGAATCATACCAGTTTCCAGAAGCCATCTTGTCAAGATCTGTAATTTAATACAATTGCGACAAAGGACCTGGATTGAAATACATTCAAATTATCCGATTATTGATCTTCATTTTATTTCAAGTCATTTATCATATTTTTTGGTATAGACATTCTTATGTTCTTAATTTTGATAACAATTTGTTAAGGTCATAAAAACTAGGTCAAATAAATAGAAATAGCTCTAGTGTCGATCTAACAGTTAGACTATGCCTCGATCTTAGTTATTTTAGTCAACACTAAAAGTCTTTGTTTTTGTTCCCTCCAAAAAGAATCTTATTCTGTATGAGCTAAGTAATGTTGCTTGAATGCTGGAATGTGCTCAAGAAGCAATTGTGCAGTCAGTCTAATAAAGAAAATGACAATATTTATATTAAAACTGCACATATACGGTAGATCTAGGCTGCCTACAATGTAGATCTATATATCACATCCACTCTAGATGCAGGATCCAATCAACCAAGCTGCTGCAACAGTTTCTTTGTTAAAAATGTGAGCCCTTAACTTAACTCTTGACCTATGAGTTACTGACTGGGTTTGGGGAATGTTTCGATATATCAGATTAAATAAATTCAAGATTTATTAGACTCCATGTAAGTTGTAACAATAAGAATTTTAATCGGATCATAATATAATCTAGGTTTTTTTTGCTTGACCTGAGACTAGTCTACTAGATCTACTAGCCAGCAAATCAATCGAGGACCGCGACACCTTTCACCTGTATATTTCACATTTTCACATCACTCAGGTACATTTCGAGGTTGAATTATCCATTCCTATAAACTATAAATGAAATGTAGGTTTTTTTCATTTTGATTCCTTGAACCCTTTCCTACCTTAAATTAGTTGCTATTTGAGAGATGGCCGATGCGATGTGCGACGCTGCACTGCCGATTGCAGATTGGAACTCAAGCCTATGTAGATAGCTACTCGCGGAGGGTACGGGGCCCCGGGAGCTAGCATGAAGCGACCGCCGACCGGCCACCGGAGCTTGAGCGACGGGTGGGTGGAAAGTTGTTATAGACTACGTGTCACTAGGGCAAAGCCAAAGACGAGTAGACCTAGAATCTATAGTAGACTGTGCAAATCGCTATAAAATTATGAAATTTTTGATTTATGATTTTCTTATCACAACGCTAATGTGTAACAATGTCAAAAGCCTTTCAAATTTACCTGTTTTTGTAAATTCTGAAGTAGACTACTAAAACCACATAGATCCTCTAGAGTCTAAAGATCAATGACAATGTATGGGCCTAGGCCTAGCCCTAGACAGTGTGGAGACCTCCTTACTAAGTTACTGCACACATAACATAGGAGCATCTCTATCCTGGCTGACCGATGGGGTCACTCAATGTGACTTCCGGACCGCATGACCATTACCAAAATTGCGGAAAAAGGGGTCAATTTCAAGCAATGTCCGCGGACAAAATATTTCTCGAAATAAAGAAAATAGGGTCTAGGGGTGCACATATTAAGGGCTATCTTGAAATGTTTTTTATATTATTTGAGATTATTCGAGAATAATATCATAGGCTAGGTGCACAGGTGTCCTCAAAATTGATAAATAGGGGTCAGGAAAAGGGAAAAGATAAAACCGGGAAGAAAAATTCTCGGAGCCGAGTCTTGTCCTTGAAATATGATAAAATACCCGAGTTTTGTCCTTGAAATATGATAAAATAGGGGTAAATTTGTGAAAGTGTCCCTACAATCTTATACATAGGGGTATTCCAAAGGACGATTTTGTCCTTGTTTTGACGTAAAAAAGGGGTTCAATTTCACAAAATGTCCTTGAAATTGACCGCAAAAGGGTTTTTTTTTTTGCATTTGTGGTAACGGTCATACATTTCAAACACCACAGTACAAAACTCAACTGATTTCCCTCAAAGACAAAATCTGTACTTTTGTGACAATTGATGACACCTAGTAAATAGCAGTAAAATACATTTTGTTGATGACCAGATGACTGTGAGTGTGATGTTAAAAAAAATATTAAAAAATTCAATTGTAAGTCTAGTGTCAAACTTTGCTAAGTTACCGCTGCATCGGCATGATTGTGTACAGTCTATGGAATATTGTGTGGTGTGTATATTTGTGTATGGGTCTAATAATACCTGGCTCACAGCATATACAGTATGCAGTGCAAGAGGTCAATACGCATTAGTATTGACTCTCTATGCTTTGCTGGAGTGCCTTACTGAACAAGTGTCGAAATGTTTGCTGTCATTTGTGACAATAGTTTTAGAAAGGATAAGGGGCAAACATATTTTTCAGGGTCAGCACAAATTTCTATTAATTAGTCACTCATTACAGCTGGTCCTGGACTTATGGCCTAGCTGAGCTGAGACACTCTTTTTGGCATTTGCCTAATTAAATTAGACCTCTAGACATAATTGCCATGACATTGGCTTTGGTATAGATCTAAAGTCCAGGCTAAAGAGTATTTGAATTTATAACAAATATTGTTTATCGAGGTATAATATCTTTTATTTACCCCAAAAGGCTGATAATTCTGGAGGTTTGTTATTCTGAAGATTTGTGCTCTTATGTTAAGCCAGGTTCATAATTCCCAAACCAAAGGTTCTTATTTCTGAAAATGAAACAGAAACTAAAGTAAAGCATTATCGTCGTTGTCGTCCTATGAGTCATGACTGACCCTTTGTGACCCTATTCTGTACCCTCAATTCTGGGCATAGTGATTAGCTGTGCAGATGTTGATGCCTGTAATCTCTCTTATTCCGGCAGCCCATCAAACTTTGGCCTACCACAGCCCAGTTTCGTCGGCCCTAAACATATAATTGGACCCTCCACGTTGTCACCCTCTCTCCTAGAAATGTGTCCAAAATACTGCAACTTATTCTATCTATCTTCTGGCATAGGGTGACCCTTTGCTCCAAGTTGGCTCCTAACAAAATCATCTAATTTATGAGCCTTTCAGGATATCCTCAGCATCCTCCTCCAAAGTCCAACACCAGATTTCGAAAGTGTGAATTTTCTTTAAAGGCTTCATAATTATTCTGAAAATGAAGTTTGTATTTACGAAAATGAAATCGGCTCCTAATTCCCAAATTTCATAAGTCAAAAAAAGACATACTGAACATGTAGATGAAGAACCCTGTAATATATTTCAGGATTATGAACCCTAGGAATAACAATTCCCAAAGTTACCAAGTGTCACGCATTGAGGGTCTGAAAATGCTCTCAGGCATAAACACGCGCGCGATTTTCGAAGCATACACTTTACCCTTCCCTCCGCGTGCTTTCGCGGCAAGTCATGAAAAAGGTCGCACATAGTTGATCGTAGAACTTTGCATCTCTGAATTCTTTAGGGTCTAGGATGTATTTGTTTTCCAAAATTTTGAATCCTATTTGTAGTTGTCAGAATAATGAATTACTTTCACTTCTGGAATTATGAATCTTCAGAATATCAAACAATTATGAGTCAGGAATTGTGAATTAATTTTCAGAATTATGAATCCCCTGCTACTTGGAAATTGTATTCAGAAAAGCAAGTGCCTTCCGTTTGGACTTATTAGAGTTTCACAACTACACTGTTCAATTCAATTCAATTCAACTATCAAGCCGATCATTACACATCTACATGTAGCAGGGCAGAGATCCCAGGGGGGTCTCCCCCTCAATAATTTTAAGAGGGGATCGTCCCCCCCCCCCAGAAAATTAGAAAATGTGCCCCCAAAAATGTATAGCTAATACACACTAAAGACTGCAACACAGTTTTAGGCTCTGTAGGGCCCAAGAGGTTCTGTAGGGCCCGTTTAGAGTAATAAAAATGCACAAATCTTCTTGCTACGCTTCTTCGTATAATATCCTTAAAAATAAGTAAGTAAATATTGTAGAAAATTTTGCATTTTGTCCCCCTCGGTCATGAAAAGAAATGTAGTCATATATAAGACAGTTGTTCGAAAGATACTGGTATATATATTCTAGTCTGACAAAGCAATAAGTTTAATTTGGTAGACTAAGTGATGTTCCTTGTTTGTTGTATTTTATGAAAGCAGTATAATTCCTTGACCAATCTGTGTCATTGTAAATGCAGGTAATGTGCATCCATGGCTTTCAGACGTCTATCCCTCACCAGGCTCCTCCTCTTCCTCGTAGTGACATTAATCTTGCTTGCCGTCAACCTATTGATGCGGAAACACTGTGACTGCTATGACATCGACCAGATGGCCCTCAAGATCCAGGGCTTGAAACAGCAGATCGGTGTCCAAGAAGAGCAACTCAAGCAACACAGGAAACAAAGTGACGATGACGTCGAAGACGATCTATCATGGGGACCTCATAAACTGGCCGTCATCGTGCCATTCAGGGAACGTTTTGAAGAACTCATGGAGTTTGTTCCATTCATGCACAAATTTTTCAATATGCAGAAAGTTCGACATCATATCTACATCGTAAATCAGATGGATAACTTCAGGTAAGTTTGGGCCCTCCAATTTTTATGTGCCGACGGAACACCGATCTTTGAAAGCTTGCATGTCAGTGAGACATTACTTTGGAAATGCTGGTCCAAAAATAAGAGAAAATACTTGAAGGCTTTTAGAGTAATTTCCTGAAACGTCTCTGAATATTAGAAAAAATATCATCCGTTGAGAGTCGGAAGGGTGTTATCTCATATACTTTCACACAGGGATAAGGCCCTTCTGGCTCTCTTTACAGTTGATATACAAGTAATAAAACCTTCCTTGATTGGTTCAATTTCTGTGCAACACAATCCATGTCAAGTACTAATAATCCAACCTAAATAGCAAGCTTTCGAGATGAAAGCAGAAACCCAAAGAAACGGTGCAAATTGGAGCAAATCCAGACAAAGTTATGAATGTTAAGAACTTCAGCTGATAAGTAAAATCTCAGGTTGATGATTTTGGTAGTGTAACTCAAATATAATGTTACATACTCTCCACGTGTTGTATTTGAATAAATGATTCTAATGAATCACATCCCCCACCCCCCCC
>BEXV01001722.1:41200-53072 GCA_003118195.1 Hemicentrotus pulcherrimus
AAAATCACATATATTTGGGCAGTTGGCGACTCATAATCAGATTCAGGAGGCTTTGTGGTCTGTTTGCGATTTTCTATATCTTATGTAGTGTGTTCTTGCGACAAATGAAATCATCAATAAGATAAACAGACACACTTATGACAAGAGTTTTCTCCTGAATATGTTTTGATATATTTTTTTATTGTAAGCACCTTCAGTGTATTTTGTCATTAATTGGTATAGTTTAAGCACCTTGAGCACCCTCTAGCTACATAGGTGGATAATGTTGTGCAATATAATTTTACTTTATTGTCATTTTAATGACAAGTTTGAAGTAAAATTGCTTGTTGAGAACTACTTGAGAGAGAAGCACCAATGTCTTTCTTGCTCTCCACTGACGAAACATTGATTACCTGGTAAGTTGACACTCCATTCAATAAGATGTTAGCCTCTGCTTCGTTCTTGCGAAAGTAATTTCAAAATCTTCCTCTCCTCACTCACCTTTTACACCCCTCACCTTCTCTTTTGCTTTCTCTATGTGACTTTCTCTCTCTCTCTCTCTCTCTCTGTCTCTGTCTCTCTCTCTCTCTCTCTCTCTCTCTGTCTGTCTCTCTCTATCTCTGTCTCTCTCTGCCTCTCTGATTTCATCTTTGCCTTATATATTTCTCACTCTCACTGTATCTTTTTTTTGTTACACTTATGTGTTTTAGGTAAATGGAATGTCTAACAAATTCTGGGGATGGGGCAGAGAAGATGATGAGTTTTACCTTCGACTAAAGAAAGTAAATTTAGAGGTAAGTAAGTAAAATCATATATATAAGCATCATGGTAGTTTCGCATTATACCATGGCATACAAACATTTTCAGGAATCAATCCTGGTACCAAATTTGATTCTATAAGCAGAGAAATAAAAGAATGATATTTGATAAAGGATAAGAAAGTTATAAAAATGTAAAGTATTGTCATTGATTAAATAAAACTTTGCATTTCAGAAATTATGAAATAAATAAAAGGAACTGAATTACCCTTGCAAGCGAATTCTAAATTTCTTTTTGATTGTTAATAATTTTCAGTTGATATACATTTTATTTTTTAAATATCTATTCACAAATGGAAAATACAAATAATTGTTGCCAACTTGAGTAGAAAAAGCATATTGACTTGGACCTTAAGGAAACTGAGCTTTTATGGGGTTATGCAGCCTGCACTGTATACAAATATACACACATCAGGGGCTCTGTTTGGAACTAAAGTACCTGACATGTCATGAATAGTTTAAATGATGCTGTTGGTGCCATGTAGATGATAAAGATGATAATAAGATGATTTAAATGAAAGCAGAAAAATAACAGAAACAGAATGGCAAAAGTTTGAAATGAATCAGACCAATAGTAAGGAAGTTATGAATGTTTGAAATATGAGATTACTATTAAAAGTCTATGCAAATCTCAAATTGGTAGTTTGGACAGTGGATTGTGACGTAGGAGGTGGATAACTCTCCCATTTGCTGTGTACAAAAATATCATTAATTTCTGTTTTACACATAAGTTCCTTCTCCCTTGGGGCACTACTCAAAATATATTATAGATATCAGGTCCTCTAAAAAGAATAGACCCTCCTGAGACAAAAATTTTTTAGAAAAAGTTAAATTTTAGTCATTTTATATGTTGGAACATTTGAAGTGTGCAGACATGCAGTGATTACAACTTTTCAAAATCATAACTTTCTTATATTTAGTAAGATTTAATTGAACCTTTCATCAGTTTGCTTCAATTATTTTTCTGCTTTCTTTCAGAGTAGTTGTCAATTTGGATGGGATTTCCTTTTAAGTATAAATTTGGTTACATGTACGAAAATGGTCCATTAGTTTGCATCTTTCATGTATAACAAGAGTCTAATATAGGTACTAGACCTCATTTTCAGTAGGCCTGTCTTCACTAGCTTGAAATTGCCAAATATCCCGCTATTTGAACTATCCCGATCTCAAACTATCCAATATTTGTCCGGTGCGTCTCCACCAGACCGAAGACTCGCACTATGCGCGAACGCTGAGCAAAATATCTCGAGCTATTTTCTCAAGGTCGAGTTCCAAGTTTGGAGGTCGAATCTTGATCTGATGAAGACGCGATTTGTAACTTTCGGGATTATTTCCCAAATCAGAAATAGCGGGCTATTTGGCAAACTCGAGCTGATGAAGACGCGCCTAATCCAATTCAACAACAAAGTGGTAATGTGACTGTTTTGATTACAGATTAGTAAACCAGAAGGTATAACCACAGGACCCGAGGATACATTCTATCACATCCATGACAGTAAGAAGAGAAAAAGAGATATGGTCAGGGTACAAAATCAAAAACAGGCAAGTAATCTTTCTCATAGGCCCCGTTCCCATTGAAAAAAATCTTTGTTAGTGATGAGAGATCAAATTTGATGTGTTGCTGGAAGAAGTGCGTTAGCATCCATGCATGCCATCGGGCAAATTTCTGGTACCTTGCTTCTAAGGTTTTGATTGCTCTGTACGTGTTATACCATTTTTCGTTATCGAACATTTAAAAAGTGAGAATGGATGGGAAGTTCCTCATACGAGTAGTTTTGTAACAAATAAGCACATATCTTTGAAGTTACGGGCATCTTTATGCCAAAGGTTGTTTGTTAAAAGCTAATCTTGAGCTTGGGTATTAGAATCGTATATCGAGAGAACATTGCTATAATTATTTCTGGATTGTTTATCCTGCAGTAGATTGATTGTTTGAACCATTAAAACAATAACAAACTCACAAAAAACTTGATGGAAATCCTCTTCAATAAAAACCATGACTCTCATTTGCACATAGTGACCTGTGTTAAGCACATGGTGTCGGGCCAACTTACCTTGATTTCCTTATCTTTCTATGCTCGTTACTCAGCCCCTATACATTTTCTACCAAGATCGTTTGGCACATGTCATTTATTTGTAGTCTTGAACATTCAATGTAATGTTTTGTTGGATTCTGTGAGGATTTATTCTCTATCATTACCAATTTTTCTCACAACACGTGAGACCCTAACCCTTTGGCTTGATATTTTCAATTTGAATTTTAAACAATTTCAAATGAATTCATTAACTATTGAGTACATGCTGTATAGTTGATACGTTCGCAATATATACCAATTATATTATATTACTAAATTTTCACGAGAAAAAATGTTGAGTAATGCCTTTGTATGTAAATAATAAGATTT
Source organism: Hemicentrotus pulcherrimus (assembly GCA_003118195.1). NCBI lineage: Eukaryota > Metazoa > Echinodermata > Echinoidea > Camarodonta > Strongylocentrotidae > Hemicentrotus > Hemicentrotus pulcherrimus. The sequence goes on from BEXV01001722.1 coordinate 44,403, forward strand.
TTGCATTATCATTTGGTATTTATTCAACACAGGAACAATTCAGGAAGGATTTAGAAACAGGTGTGGATAGCGTAGACTACAAACTCCTGAGCAAACAAACATTAAAAGTAGATGGAGCTAGCTGTACTATACTGCATGTGAATCTCAAATGTGACAAAGAAGTAACACCATGGTGCGAACACGAAGCCAGGTAGCACATGGACAACTCACAGGCAGACATTGACTGGAGATAGAAGGAGCTGGCTGAACTATACGTCACGTCTCTCTCAAGGTGACATGATTTCACACAGTGGTGCGAACACGAAGCCAGGTAGCACATGGCCAACTCACAGGCAGACATTGATTGGAGATAGAAGGAGCTGGCTGAACTATGCTGCATGTCTCTCTCAAGGTGACATGATTTCACACAGTGGTGCGATCACAAAGCCAGGTAGCATACGGACTGGAAGATGAGAATCTATTTCATATCTTCTAGGTCATTATTTATATAACGGTCCTTAATCATATAGGTAAAGAACTAGAATGCAGGCAGAAACTGCAGACTGGCTTTGGAACTGCGCCCTAAACAGACTGTTTTTTTGGTGCTCCCCTCAGCCAGGAGGAGCATTTATATTCTTAGTAGTGCCCTTTGATGAGGCATTGATCCTCAGTTTCCAAGTCCTTCAGATAGAACTCAAAGTCATAGGTTAACTGGTTGCTTATCTTCAAGCTTTGATATACTTAGCAATCAAGTGGAATGTTGTACTCATGATGATGATGATAATAATGGTGAATTCTTATATGGTGCACCTGTTTTTCTCGTTGTGATGCTCCTGGCTCTCCAACATGATCACCACGGTCAAAGATGGTGGGTAAATACGAAGTGCTCTGGCACATCAGGTACCCGTTCGCACCTTGGTAGGGAGTTGCCAAAGTGGATTAAAGTCTTGTCAAAAGATGTTGGTGCCGAGCTGGGATTTGAACCCTCAACCCTATATTTCAGGACCCTATAGCTGGGAGGGGAAAAACAAACTTCATCACTGTGGTCCTACATGTAGATGCTTTCCTTCCAGTTTAAGGGATAGGGATACTATGCAGGTACACCACTAAACCAGACTTTCCCCGGGCATATTCCTAAAGTTTTCTTGTGGTGGTTCTATAAACTAATCGCATAACGGTCATTGCGTGAAGCTACAACTGCATTTTCATGAAGTGCACATGCATGCATGTAGAGGATCTTCTTCGCTTCATTTTGAAATGATACAAAGGGTTGAACAGGTACTGAACCACTGCAGTGATATGATTAGTTCAGAATATAGATGGGCTCCCATTTAGCCACGAAGGTCACTTGCACAGGTGAGAGGCTGCATTAGAAAGAACATATATTTTTCTAAAGATGTACATATTTTAACAAATTTAGCATGTCATTTTGATGATGGAGCTCAAATAGAACTCTTGGCTACAGTGTAGACGCTTTTACCTCAAAACAGCATACTTTAATAACATTTCAGTTATTTTTTTATTGTAATCATCATTTTCTTTATGAGCAGAGGGTTGAAAAATCCAGCAAAATACTCTTGGCCCTGTCTCATAAAGAGTTGAGATTGATCGTGATCTATCACAAACCCACCAATCTCTTGTAAATTTACAGTGTACTCTGGTACCTTTAACACCGTATTGTACTAGAAACACGACCGCAAAGTCCCCTCTAGCGCCATCTCAAGTCTGCTGTAGCAGTAGGGTACCGTACATCGCTGCTTCCCTAGTTGCACTGTTGGTTCTCGCATTGAGTCCTCTAACTGCAAAGTGGGAAACAGGGTTACACACTCACTTTAGGTGAATTATCTAATTCCCACTTTGTCAAATGCCCATTTCATCTACCGTCCAAAAGGTCTAATAATCATTTGGTGATTATTGTTATTATTCATGATTAAATGATGATTAGACCAAATGGATAGTAGACAAAATGGGCATTAGACAAAATGGGAGTTAGACCGACTGGAAATTAGACTTAATGAGCTATAGACCAAATGGGTAGTAGACTTATTGGAGATCAGACCAAATGAATATTAGCCTTGATGGTTATTAGACCATATGATAAGTATACTAAATGATTATTAGACCATGGGGATAGTAGGTGGGTTGGGTGTAGACCAAACTGCAATAGACCCTCACTGTTGGCACGTTGACCATGAGATGGCGCTGTGCAATAAACAGTGCACTTGGACAGAAAGTTTATCAGTTCAGTATGGCTTTAATGTACCAAGTTGCAATTCAATACATGACAGGCAGGAAAACCATTTTTTTTAAAGTTACGGTATTAAGAAGAAGATCAGTTTACGAGACAGAAGGCTTTCGTCTTTGTCATCTTAAAGGAACTTTGAATACATGAACTTACATTATTTGCTGTAGGGAGGTAAAAATGTTCTCAAAATGATAAATACTACTTCTCTTATGTATTATGTTGATGTCAAATCAGTAAGGGAGGAGTTTGATTGATACCTTGATTGGTTTTCTATGCAGACTAAGTGTGGTGCTATTGTAAAGTGCAAAGATTCCAAGAAACTGTCCAAAGTCTCAAGACAGTGTGCAAACAAAACAAAATAAAAATAATTTTTGAACACATATTTCATAGAGATGTCAAAGATCTAGATTTGGGTTCCATGCAATGGTCCCTTTAAAGGGACGTTGTAACATTGTTCAGATGAGAGAAAAAGGTGCTAAGGTAGTGAATTCAATGCTAGATGTACAATTACAGATAATCTGAAAGTTTGAGTGAAAACAGACAAAAACTGATCTGACCGATTCCTGAATTCTCCCAATTATATTAGTATAATTTAATTTAATTTTAGTTGAATTTAAATCGACACAAAGCAATGAAATCGGCTCTGTATACTATTCCAAACATTTAAGTGTTGACAGATTTTTAATACCGGTAGCCTGTTTTATGTGTTTTTTTTCATGGGAAAACGGTTGGGAGAATTTACTGTTAGAGGTTGTTGCACAGTGACACCTTTAAAGAAAACCATAAATATTTTTGTGGTTTGAGAATTTTTTCAGGATTGTTTGCATGTTAGAGAGTTATTTCAGTAGAAGGGATATAATAAGTAACATTTCATACAAAAATTATGCCGATTTTTTATCAACCTTCAACAATGTTACAGAGTCACTTTAATCATCACATGTGATGTACATGTACATACACATGTACTAGTACCTGTAGTGCAAATGTAGAAATATGCAATGCTAGGTGGTTTACATACTTGATGTGCATCTCTAATATCATTTCTAACAGACTAACATTGTAACTCATTAACAATTCACCACTTCGAGGATCCAACCTAAAAACGGACGCTGGCAGACCTCGTACATTTTTATCAGTTTCAAAGTCAGGGATAAAAGACTTTCTACCCCAATACAAGTACCTCAGATCTATTTATCCAAGCTAACAGTGTATACATTGTAACTTCTATACCATCTGTTTTGAGCCAAAAGGATGTTAACTCATATAATTTTACAAAGAGTTAACGCCCTTGTTCTTCTGGCTCCATGTAAACGATTTGCTTTAAAGGTAATACAAAGTTTTGGGAAATTTTGAAAATTGGGTGGATAGTGATTCTTTACCATTTTGATATATTTGATGCCCCTGTGGATGTATTATAAGCACTAGCCTGAGAAAATTTAGCCCCTAAAACACTTCTGCTTTTGAGAAAAATTGAATATGAAAATTTACGGGTGCTCCCGGTAAATGTTGATTAATTTCAAATAGCGCCTATGGCCGTACAATGGTAGCTGCGACCATGAAAATCTCAGAATATGTAGTTATGATATATAATTTCCAAACAGGAATAGCTAATCGGTTGAGTTTAGTCAAGAAACATTGTTTTATTGCTTAATTAGTATCTTAACCTTCAGAGGGAGCTATACAACATAAAGAGTTTATTATTTATAATTTCATAACTTTAGACTCGATTTCAACCACGACAACGATCACTGAATATTGTATTGTCGCAAATGCTTCCAATATGTTCATTTGAACCAAACTCATGACCCCATACCAAAACTTTGTATTACCTTTAATGTGGAATGCAATTTTATCTACCGATTAGAATCGGCTGTTTTACATATAAAATATAGTCATGATACAATCTGAAGGACTTTATTCTCTTTCCCAGGAATCTTAAATTGGTTGACATACCTCTACTCTTGTCGTGTTGTGGAAAAGCTGAATATAATATATGTACCGGTATATGCTGCTTATTGTTAGAAACATTAGTCACAAATTGTGATGCAGTGAGTGCATAATGTCTACACAACTGAAACAATTATAGCATTACATAGGGTACCATAGTGCTACATCATATTCGTTCATTGTCCAGGTTACTAGTTCTAAAGACTGGAGCCTGCACATGAGGTTTACCGTGTTATCATTCAAGCAACCGACTGGACCAAGGCATTTTAGTGTTTGGCAGTGGAAAAAATACATGGGGGCTCGAGGGGAATTCGCCCCCGAAATGCCAAAAAGAGCCCCCGAAAGTCTTAAAAGAGCCCCCCAAGAAAATGTGCATAGAGTTCAATGCAAAACAAATTAAAGAGTGTTATTTTCATGCAAGCAAGCTTGAAAAGTAGCCCCCAAAATTTTTAGAGTATTTTTTCCCCTGGTGTTTGGGGCTTGTTTGATCACCATAGCTCAAACATTGTATGGAACCAGCAACCCTGACAACTTGGCCAGTATGACGTCACACTTGGGTACTCTATGTTCAGTGGGGTGTTTCACTAAGATCCTAAGTTGGACTTAACAATTATGGAAAACCGTTAGCATCATTGAAAATATTTTATAAAAGTTATTTCAAAAGGCATTAAATGTTGATTCAAATCATTCTTATTTTCTATTTTCTTTGAGATATGAGATTTCATGTTCTTGATTTGGAATTCATGAAAACTTTTTAAAAATCAGAATTTTTGCTTTTGAATATATTTTATTTTTGGCTACAAATGGCTCTCCATATTTTTAAAGTCCAACTTAGAGTTAAGTTCTACTTAAGATCTTTGTGAAACACCCCCCTGGTCTTCTAAAAAGGGAAGGTCAACTACTAGTGATATTTTATCAAGTTATTGTTTGCCACAAAATTGTACACCTCATTGATGCCGGTTGCTTTTCAACAGATGCACTGTCACATGATGTTGCCTTGATGCAGTTTTGGACTCAGCTCAGCTTTTTTCAAAGATGACGATATTGTAGACATGCTTAAATAATGAGAGTATTTTGATTGCATACTTAATATCGATATTGACTCAAGACTATACCATGCAACTGCTATGATATGATGCAGAAATACTTTGTGAATTTATTGCCAAATTTGGACCTTTTTGTTAATGCATGTTTTGTTGTTTTTGTTTTTTTTAAGTTTCTATACACCAATATATTAAGAATCTATACAATTCTTTAGTTTATGCAACTCAGCTTGCAACTCAGTTTTTCAAGGCCAAAGAAAATTATTTCATCTCATTTTTCCAGCAAAATTAAAAAACATGTTTCCTGCTATGTTCCAACTCCCTCATGTTCTACCAACTATGAAGAATATTTTTGTTAATGATTTTGCTATATGGGAAGGTCCAAAAGAGCCCTCGAAAACTTTAAAAAGCGGTCGGGTAGAGGAAAAAGATAAAAGGGCATAGAGATCTCCTTGAGGAAATCTCACTTTTGCTATAGCATTTCTAAGAAGAGCCTGTGTTAACCCCCATGTTACTTGTTGCACTGTATCATGTCATTTATTGTTCATGTCATTTGCTGAGAGATAAAATGGCGTTAGCTCTATGGTTATAGTTAAGGCCCTTCTGGCTTTTAACAGATCATGTGTAAAATTATTTGAATCTTCAATGTAAAGACCAGTTATGGTCATGTGATTGCATTGTGAAAGAAACGTTGTGGAATCGATCAGATAAGGTTGATCATCTAGCATATAAGTATTGGTGTGTACTGCAAGCATCAAAATGATAAGAAATTTTGCCCATTCTTTGTAAAGTTCCAAGCACTATACACAGAAAGATGTATATGGGACTACCCTATATCTCACACAGTCAAATAAACAAATTCACCAAAGATATCATTTAGTAGGCGGTTTCCTGGCAATTTTTTTATCATCATGTATTAGTCAAAACATATTCTTTCACATGATTGGTAATGAGAGCTTCCATTTCATTTATTGAAATTGGGGCGTTTCCAATACTGGTCTTTACCTTTAAATGATAGTGAATTTCCACATATCGTCTGATTTGAGTCAGAGGGCATTCACTTTGTGTTGAAGTATATGAGTAATAACACCCTTCTGGCTCCAAAATTGATGACAATTCTGAATGTTGGGAAAATTGGAACCTATCGGGTTGTGCCATCACCAAACGTGATCCCTTTTATTAATCAAAGCCCCACTGTACTACTTGTAACTACTTGCTCCCTCTACATTGTATATAGAAAACAATGCCGAATTGGTGACCATTGGTCCCCCATGATCCTCTTTTTATTATGTTTAAATTGACAGCTGAGTCAATGAGATAGCCACCTATTAGTGACCACCCTAGGTGGTCTTATCCTTCCTAGCCAAACTAGTACAGAAGGTCTTTAATCAAATTAGAAGATGCTTGTTGTTTTTAATTTTTTATGGTATTTATAGTGAAAAATGGATCAAAGAATTTTGATGAAATCTATTATGTTTTCCCAGATCTAATTGGACATTCGTAGTCAAAACCATTTCCCACGGTTCTTGTGTCTTTTATTGCGTTTTTTTCCTGATTTATATATCAGGGTATATTTTGTTTTCCGACAATGAACATGGTTTCAGCCTCAAATATCAAAATTCAGTCCGGTAATAATTTTTTGTTTGTTTTGTTCATTGCAGTCTAAATTTTGACTATGCAATGTAAACATCTATTTTTGTTTTGCATTTATTTATGTTTTAAGTTCAAGTGAATGTTTGAAGAAGTGGATTTCTTCTTAGTTTTAAATGTATAGTTATTTGAATTTCCTTGACAACTGAGATGTCTCTATGTCCCCTTTGTAGTTTTCTTAGAGTTACTCCAGAATGAATATTATTTTTCCTAGATGGAATTATATTTATATCAAGTATTTATTTCCAGTTGACAACTTGCCACTGTGCATTACAAAATGTCATGAATGTATTGCTTAATAATTTTCAGTGAAATTTACAGAGTTCGATAACAGATAATAAAAATCCGTATCAAAATGTGATTAAAAAAAACATTTGCTATACAGTGCGTCCTGGAAAAACGAAACCGACAAATATCGATGTTTTATTCTAACTTAATCACACTTATAATTAAAAAATGACACATAGCTGTAAAGCTTAGATCCTCCTCTTTCATTTGATGCAACTCATATGCTGAATATTTCGCGCATGTGTGACTAAAAGCAATTTGAAGAGAGGAAACTAAAAAGTCATTTTGCAGACGGCATATGAATTTCAAAGAGAAAATCATATTTTCTAGAAAGTTCATTCTTTTATATGACACTTCAATCAGGAAAATGAGCCAGAAATAACAAAGTTTGGTTTGTTTAAAGTAATGCTTGCATTTCCATAATTTGATTAAACGAACTCGTTTTCACTGGCTGCCTGATGTAGCAACAAACAGAGTTGATGAAAGACTTAACTCCGTTTCGTTGGCGGTCAGCCGTCTTTGTTGTGCACGACTGATCTTCAACGAAAGAGAGTTAGTCTTTTGTCAACTCTGTTTGTTGCTACGGCAGGCAGCCAGTGAAAACGAATTTGTTTTAACAAAATTATGGAAATGCAAGCGTTACTTTAAACAAACAGAACTTTGATATTCCTAGCTTATTTTTGCTTATAAAGGTGTCATGAAAGGGCAGAAAATGTACTTTCTAGAAATGTGATTTTCTCATTGAAATTTACTATACCGTCCGCCAAATGACTTTTTTAGTTTCCTCTCTTCAAATTGCTTTTAATCACTCATGCGTGAAATATGCATCAAATGAGTTGCATCACATTAGAGAGGAGTATCCAAACTTTACAAATATGAGTCATTTATTAAATATGATTTTGATTGAGTTATGATAAAACATTGATAATTCTCGGTTTCGTTTTTTTCTGGAACGAACTGAATAACTGGGAAAGATATTGGAAACTTATATAAATTTTGTGACCTGTTAGGTATTTTTAACATTTTAAGGTGACCGAACTTGAATTTAGATCCATTCACATTTGGCTTTTTTTATCAAACAAATAGAGGTAGGACCCTGGGGTAGGACTGCAGTTAGGTTAATCAAGAATCTCGTCGATTTTATTTTTATTTCGCGATCGCAAATTCTCACATCCCTACCTGCTGCAAGCCGAAGATGGCGTGATCCGCAAATTAGAGATTCGGCCAGATTCTGGGCAGCGTCTCACGAAACCGTCAGAAGTACAAGTTCGCCGACATCCCAATGAAATGCGTGTACATGTATTAAGTTTAACACGCGTTTCAACAGGAAGTTGGTGAACTTGTACTTAAAGGACAAGTCCACTCCAAAAATAACTTACTTTCAATAGAACCAGAAAAATCAGACAAAGCAATCAAAAAAAGTTTGAGCAAAATCGGATAACTAATAAGAAAGTTATGAATGTTTAATGACATTAAAAACTTTGAAAATCACTACACAAATTGGCAACTCACTCATGA
>BEXV01001722.1:78617-89822 GCA_003118195.1 Hemicentrotus pulcherrimus
CCCCCCCCCCCCCCCCCCCCCCCCCCCTTTGGCGACGTCCCTGGCCCGACCCGAGCTAGCTAGATTTAGGGGGACATTCTCCCCTAAATCTAAATGAATTGACGTGCCCCCGTTCAACATTTCGCTTACCATAGCCAAAGCAATACGTAAATACGGAAGTAAAGTAGTCACGTGATCGATGACGAAGAGACATTTGCTGGGCCAGAAATAGATCTAGAGTTCATTGATGAAACCCTATCACGAATTAATTGTTCATGTTCACGACAGCTGCTGCATTTGAATGCATAATCCACGAGATGGGATGGGTCTATTTGGAAGGCGTTTGTACATGACATGATGAACAATTCATGTTTTGTCAAAAAAGTGTGGAGGTGAGAATGAATTTGGATTGACACCATTCTTCTGAATCTGAGCTGAATGCACATTGACATTCATTCGCAAAGTGGTGGATGCGATGTGAACTGTCAGTTGATCGGTAAGTTGCCACCGTACCGGCCACTGACTGTATAGGCTATTACTGGCCCTGCTTGCATGGGCTGCCTGAGCTGACCTGCGGTCCGTCCGTGCAATTTGATGGCACATTGGAAATCTACATTTTTTAGGCAAAAGCCGCTTGCGCTGCTTTATGAGCTACTGACTTTAGATCTACTACTATACTCTGTAAATTGACTGTAAATTAATCTGATAATGCATCATCTGGCTGCCTGAATTACAGCAAATCATCACTGATCATAAAATCTAAAAATGTTAAAAAATAAATGTTCATAGTCTAGATCTAGACTATTAAAATGTAGATGTTTGTGTTTTCAATTTGATTAAAGCAGGATGAAGAATTTGCAAAAAGACATGATTTTCTTCACTCTTTCACTTACATGAGCGATGTGTTTATGACTATGACCTAACCTTGTCCATTTACAAAATAAGCCTTGATTAGGCTTATAATGGACAATCGTATGTCATAAATAATTCATAAAAACTCACTCATGAATGTGAAAAAGTGAACAAATTTGGGAAACAGTTCATCTAGACTCTATATCCACCCTTTGCTAAATAAAAACAAATTTAAAAAAATTCTTGTATTTTCTTATTACACTTTTTTTTCTATCTCCCATTGCATAACCCTAACTTACCCTAACCCATTAAAAACCCTAGTTTCCCATGTTTTATATATTATATTATTATTATTAGGTAGATCTATATCACTCTGAAACATATCTGTATATTTTGTTTTCTTCAATTTTAGTCGGGGATACATATGGAACTCTTTCCCAACAGTTTTATCTTTCTCTATTTACATGTACCTGCAGGTTTATACTACAACACAACAGTATCGGTAATTATCACACTTACATGTAGTTGAAGTGCAAAGTACAGAGACATGGAGGGGGCTGATCCGATGGAGCAAAGCCCTCCAGGTGACCGGACAAATAATGAAAAACCTTCGGGAGTGTTGGACGATAACGAGATGAATGGTGAGAACAGTGAGAAGGTTGCCATGGATTCTGCTGAGCCAGAGGCACCCCCACCTTTAGCAGAGGATGGAAATGGTGAAACTTTGAACATGGAAAGTGAAAGGGATAGAGAAGTATTGGAAGAGGAAAATGGCATACATGTATGTACAGAGAACACAAACCAAAGCAACAGTACAGAATCGAATTTGATGCCAGACAAAATGACAATTGAAGGACAACTAGACTCATCAGGAGAAGCTAAAAACACACTTCCAGATGTTCAGTGTCCAGAAATATCTGTTGAAGAAAAAGATACAGATGATTCGGAAAGCAATATATGTGAACATGCCAATGTTGGAGAGAAAGTAATTTCCAATGAAAACTCTGAAAAAGAAGAGACAGAACACGTAGAAACTAATCATACTAATAACAACAACTTGAACTGCAATGGAATTATGGATGAAGTGAGTGTCGGAAGGGATAAAGGGAGTAAAGATCAATCTAAGATCTCTGACCCTGGAAGTGACCCAAGTCTGAGTAGTGATACTCAGAGAAAAGGCCTGTTACAGTCAGATCCCGTTTTCAGCGAGAGAATTAGCAGTGATGGAGGGAGCGTAGAAATAGCGGAAGAGGCGGAGGAAGATGGCAGAGCCAGTGATCAGGTGAACGCCGATGACAGGATACTTCCACCTCTAGATGGTGGCGATAAATCTGAAAACAACATCCAACATTCCAAAGAAGTCACAGCATCTTCCTCTGTTACCATAGATACCAAGGATACCCTTGAATCTTCACCAGTAGTAGAAAGTTATATCCTCGTCTCCAACTCAGATGACTGCCAATCTACCCCACCTCAGACAAACAAAGAGCCAGCTCTTCATCCGCCAAACTTTGCTCCCAATGAGCTAGAAGCAAAGTCGGATCCGTCTAGGAACCCAGGGGTCACTAAAAGTGATTCAGAGACTGCTGTCGATGTAGAGGATGATTTGCTTTCAGAATTAGCTGCTGAGCTGGATGAGGTTGTGCTAGAGAAAACTGTCGGTGCTGTTGCAGTTCACAAAGATCTTCCAAGTAGTGAGACGAGGAGTAGTACTCAGGTAAACGGGGAGGAGCGTTTCGAGGGGGGTGATGACATCATCAAGATGAGGAGACTTGTGGAAGAGTGGAAGAAAAAGTACTGCCATGCTGAAGCAGAATTACAAAGGTAATACAAATAATATAATAATAATAATGATAATATTGGATATTTATATAGCTTACATATCCTACATGCAAGGTGCTCAAATAAATCCTGTTAATGCTGCATCTTATTTCTATAATTGGTATTGAGATTGTAAACATGAAAATTGATAAAAGTTACATACATGTACGGTACCAGTAATCAGTTTACAGAACTCTAATCACTTACAATTTACATGTACATGTACATGTATGTACTTTGCCACAGGTAACCGTAGGCATGTACTGTACACTTTTAAAATCTAATTGAACTAAAAAGCCCTAAAGTAGCAAGCCTAATATTACATATCAAGAACCTTATTAGAGGTATTGTGGTCTAGTGGATAAGTCACCCGATTACAGATCACAAGGTACCAGGTTCGAATCCTAGCCCGGCACTAATGTCCTTTGGCAAGACGTTTATCTACATCTTTAATCTACATTTGCCATTTTTTAAAATTTACCCATAATTAGATAATCAAAGAACTTCAAAATAACATCTAAGAAAGAGAGAGAGAGAGAGAGAGAGAGAGAGAAAGAAGGAAAAGAAGAAGAATCGTGGAGATGTCATACAACACTCAAGTGGTTGAGGGTCCAATCCCAGTGTGGCACTGTGCAAGGCGTTACTATTTTCTGGGTATGCAGATTTATACAAGATGTAGCATGGTAGATATAGGTTGATTAATATTACAATGTATGTAACAAATTGACAGACACAGGATGCATAAATTCATTTAAAAGAAAAAAAAAGGGTTACTTCTCATAAATCTAAAAATGTTTTAAATTAAAACATGTTTAGATTTATGAGAAGTAACCCTTTTTTTTTCTTTTTTTGTTTGGTATTGTTACCTTCCTTTCCTTAAAGCCTCCAAGCCACTGCTCATGCTAAAGCAGATCAACAAGACAGCCTCAAAGAGGAACGAGCAAAGGCGGCCAAGGAAATCAAGAAAGAGACAGCGGCAGTCAGGAAAGTGCACATTCTCAGGATACAGGAGGTGAGTTATAAAGCTGCACAGGCTGTTCACCAGCAATTTGTTTACTATACATGTAGATCGTAGAAACAAATGGAGCAAAATATGTCTCTGCCTATGAATGGCATCCCAATGGGTTGTTTTCAGATGCCATGCCCCTGCGATAATTGCTCCTTGGTGAATAGAGTACCGAAAGGGCTTACCTCGTATTCGCTCGTCCTTGTTACTTATTCCTAACGACAGAGCTTCAAAGAGAAGGTTGAGTTCTGGGAAGAGGTGAAAAATAAGGTGTGAGCGTTGTCATTGTTATTATGCAAGGGTGGAAGAACATCAGATAAACACTGTTCCCTGAGAAGCATGGCTCTTCAAAATAATGCTTTCATATTTTAAATATGGCATGTAAGAACATAACAATCGGGACAGATATTTATGCCACATGTTTGTGTAGCCATATATACATCTTTCTGCATATAATGCTTGTACCTTTACCAAGACTGGGCCAAATTTCTTATCATTTTGATGACTCAAGAACCTTGCAGTACACACCAATGTGATCAACCTTTCTGATCTATTCCACACCGTTTTTTACAATGCAATTGCATGACCAGAACTCAACTTTATCTTTAAGCATGAGGTTCAACGCGAAATCGTTTAAGCATCGGCCAGGATTAACTCAGGAATGCTCCCCAGGGAGTGGAGAACGTGCATATGTGTGCATTGTGTGTAAAGCACTTTGAGACATTGTCGACGTATGAAGCTCTATATAAACCCAGAGGCTTAATTGTGACTCATGATGGGAGGATTTGCCCCTCGTATTTGGGTTCAAAGTCCCCCACTTTGCGTCAATTAATACCAAGGGTATCATGCACTGTTTACTATATGTTTAGAACCTTATATCTGCCTTTTCTTCAGAAAAGGAAAGACCAGATTAATTATTTTATGTTAGTGCACAGTGTGTTTTAACCTGATGGTAGTAATGGAGATGATCTCTTTTGTGTGTCGTTCATGCATTGTGTTAAAATGGGTTTAAAATGCCTGAATGTGTACATGCTCATGTAGGGCCTACATGTACATGTAGTATTCAACAGGTTACAATTTTAGATTTTTGACGAGCTGATACAATCGTTCAGGTAGTGTACGTCCTCACATACAATGTATGTGCATGGTATGCATGTCAAGGATTAGTGCTAAGTACCGTCTACTTTCTCCACACTCCTGATTATTTAACCCATATTATGCAGTTAATTTTTTTTTAGAGGTTGATTTGCATATCTAGCTGTACACAAATTTTTAATTTTGGTGATTGGTACATGTACACAAATATAGTTGTACCCTTTATACTGTCATATACATGTGTAAGTCTTGTATTGAAGGGATGCCGTACAGTGCAATACAACACAATCGACAATACATGTATAAGTGTGTGTTGCATTGAAAAATAGTAATGGACATCATAATAATAGAGAGTACATGTACATGTACATGTATGACTGTCTATGAAGGTTTTATACATCCAGGCCCCACTGTACAGAGGTGTACTGACTATGAATAAAGAGAGATTAATGGATCAATAATCATAGAAAATCTTGTACACATGTCTGCTGTGTGTACATGTACAGTATAAAGGTATTTAGGTCCTATGCTTAATATGAACATACATGTTTGTATATTGAACAGTATCGGTAGACAGTACCGGTACATGTACAGTGTACTGAGTTTCTGATGTACTGTTTGTTGATGCTTTTATAGTATGATGGTGTTAAGCTGTCAATGTTCCATGTGTCAAATCAATGTTTCTAAAAGATGATAACTTCACAAATTAATGTTTTACATACATGTACATACATCATGTACATGTGGGGTCAATTCTAATTCTATTTTCCTTTTTATTTATTCATTCAATCATTCATTTTTGATTATTTTTGAATTGAATTGAATTGCCATTTATTGTCCATTCAAGATTTTTTTCTTCAAAATCACTGTACGTGTACATAGCAAACGCACATCATCACAAACATAATACATGTACGGTACATGTAAGTATGTTACTTTGTTGTTAACATGTTTAATTGTTCTGTATTCATATCAAAACAATACCCCATAATAAAAAGAAGGCAGGTCAAAAAAGACTTTAAAAACTTTAGAAAGCATCGAACAAACCAAAAACAACAGTAACATAAAAGGAAATAAAAGTAAAGAAATGAAATATATGTATGATGTAAGAGCCTGTCAACCTCAAATCCCTGTGCTTAATTTCACCATGATTTCTACTTGAAGACACTTACATAAAGAAGAGATGACATTTGATATGTACATCACAGAGATGCCAACCAGTACGATTTATGATAAGAGTGAAATACGATAATACAATATTGCCTCTTGAAATACGGTTTTTCATCTTTAAAAAATAAATAAAATAAAGATAAATAAAAATAACCCATGAAAACCGCGGAATTGCATAGAAACATACAAGTAAACCCATGACCAACCTTTGCTTTAAAATTTTCTCATTAATAGTTAATGAAAGAGCAAACATTTTGCTGGACCGTTCTTACCAGTAAAACATTTTTCTGACATTTTACTAGCCCTGGGCAAACGGGCCAGTGGTAATGTCAGGCTCCGTGAAAATCTTGATTTTTTTTTTTCTTTTTCTCACCCTCAAGAATCTGATAATTTAGGATATTCAGTCTGTTTTTTTGTGTCAAGAGGTTGGCATCTCTGAATTCATGACCATACACTGTACATGTACATACATGTGTATTGTATTGTAAAACTGACTGAACTAGACAAGAAATACACAATCAGCAAGTGCCAAGGTTAGCCTGTTTTGACATACATTGTACAGTATATTGTACAATGTACATACATTATGTAAATAGGCTTGTTTTCATTATCCCAAATATTTCATATTATGTTATCCAGGGAATTTAAATACCTCATCACAACACAACTACATGTACAGTTGAACATTGGAGCAGTGAAGCGATGCAAATGGTACATCACCTTTTTCCCAAACTCCCGATCAGACCAAGGCTTTTCCTTTAAAGTAGCCTAATATTTGGACAGTACTGTAGTGCGCTAATTTGCTGGTCTGAAAATGATATAATCTTGTCTGATGCTCAAGCCGCATGTACAGGTACATGTACAATTCCTTTTGTAAGCAGTGGTTGTTTATAGTCTGGGCTAATGGAAAAGGAGAACTTAAAATTACTTCACCCTGATTTTTTTTGTTCAGTTGAGAAGCGCTTGTGAGTTTAACCTGTTGACTGATGTACATGTAGACAGTGGGTTAATATCTCGAGTTTGATCTTGTCTTGGCTAATGGAGAATGGAGATACACGAGGCCTGAATTCATCAGCTCGAGATTACCAAATAACCCGCTATTTTAACTATCCCGATCGCAAATTACCCAGCTAATTTGCGTCTTCATCAGCTTACGGGATATTTGGTCGAGATAATCATCTCAAGATATCTTAGGCTAGGTTGCAAAATATCCCGCTATTTGTCCAGTGTGTCTTCACCAGCCCAAAGACTCGCACTATATATATATGCACGTACGCTGAGCAAAACATCTCAAGCTGAATTTCTTGAGCTTGAGTTTCGAGTTTCAAGGTCGAGTCTCGCGCTGATGAAAATGCAATTTGTAACTTCAGGCTTATTTCCCAAATAAGAAATAGTGGGCTTTTTGGCAATCTCGAGCTGATGAAGACATACCAGTAACTTCTGTCATGTGAAAATCATTCTCAACCCTTTGCCTTCTTTCACACGCTGGAATGCAAAGGCTTTTGTTTCAAAGTAAATATAACCTGTTGATGTATATTTGGAAAGATCAAATTCTGGTGTTTGTGAGTGAAGTGTTTGCCCAAAAGGTTGATGTGTATAGGATAACTTAAGTTAATCAATGATTTCATCTTTAGACCAGACAAGGCATTGTATTATTATGCCCATTGATGATTTGCAGTTCCGCGATTGCTCCGTACAGCTCATGTTATTTAACATTTATAAGCCTAGTAATATACATTTTTGTAAATGCGGAGGTTTTCTGTAAAATTTACGTCAGAGTAACTTAGCAACTTTCAGAACTGTGCATTGTACTATTAAACAGATTGAACAGCTTAACAATTAAAGCAACCGGTGCTACAGGTGTAGCTACAATGTAGATTAAACTTGAGAATCCAGTTGTATTTGTATGCTCAAGGTCACCTCTAACATAGTAGAGCAAGATGAGTCGAATAAAAAAATTGTTGTAGAAGTATCAAACAGGCCTGCTACAAAAAGTACATGTGTTTTTTTAACATGACCATTTGTATTCCTTCTGCGCAAAATTGTCTTCATGTTTTATTGATTTTGTATCAAATATGTTTTTTTGTTTGTTTTTTGTTTTGTTAAATAACTTTTGTTTTGTTTTGTTAAATAATCTTTACATTGTAAGATACGCAATTTAGCACATGAAGCTCCACACAATCCAACATAAACTATAACATGCTCCATATTACATGGTTTGTACGTGTATAAAGACTACGTTGTGCACACAAACGTTCATGGACTAATATTACATGTGGTAATGGAAACATGGTAAATTAATCTTTCATGGAATTCTAATTTAGCTATTATAGCTATCAGTTAGGGATCACTTAAGTCTTAAATCAACAAGGTTTGCAAATATAGCAATATCTGGTTTCACTTTCAGTAATCAAGAGAGGGTGACGGGTGATGATATATTAAAAATATCAGCATGATCACTCAGTGCTGGAGTCCGGATACTCCAGAAATAATTTCATACTTTCGTAACTAATAAATTCTCTTGATGAGAATTTGATGAGAATTTGATTGAGGGGCATACAGAACATTGTTTAGTGTTGTTTCTAGTGGTACAAAGAAAGAAAAATCTATACAAGCCCAGTTTTGGATCTATTTATTTCTATAATATGAATGTACAATGATAATAAAATGGGAATGATGTATAAAAGAGAAAGTGACTTTTCAAAGTAATGATGTGCATGTAGCCAATTTATTAATTAATAATTTCTTTACAATGTTGATTGATGTGCATCTGAATATGAATTTGATGGATACATGTACATAAACAGTATGTTGACAATGTCTAGAAAAAACTATCAGACACTTTTCATACATTTTTATAGTACTCAGAAATTTAAGATTTAAAATCAAAACAAATGTATTTCCTTTTCTTCTATGACATGTACAGTATGTATGCAGTTACTTACTTTGTATACAACACGTGTCACAGGCATATAATACTGTACTTAAACAGTTTGTATGCAGTAGGCAATTGTATATTTGCAAATCAATATATTTCTTTTTCATTTCACTTTCTGTCCATCAGCTTGAAAAAGAATTGGAGCAGAGGAAGAAAGAGATTGCAGCTGCTAGGGATCGCCAAATATCACATGACTCAGCTGCCAAGAAAGCCATTAACCAATTGCAGCATGAGATGGTGCAAAGAGTCGACCAGGTAACGATGGTTATTCTTTTTCGCTGTTTGTCCTTTCACTTTTTTTCAAATTTAATTGTCGCTGTTGTCACAAACAAGGACATACATGTGTAATAAATTTCATTTTCAAATTCCCAACGTGAGAGAAAAAATTGGCAAGCTCCGATGATTTCAAATATACATTCTCTTTTGATAAATCAGAATCATGGGAAATAAAATGGCTTCACCTGAATCCAAAATTGAAAAAATACGACAATTGAAATTCAAACCTTGTTTTGTATAAATGTGCAGTATACATGTATGTTATGAGCATGAAAATTCAGTGTATTAGATTTTTAATGAAACTACCTTTAAAGCCCCACTGCACTAGTTTGGCCAGGAGGGATTAGACCTCCCTGTATGGTCACTGACAGGTGGTTACTTCATCAAATCAGCTCTCAATTATGATAAGAAAAAAAAAGGACCATGGGGGGGCCAATGGTCACCGATGAAGCACTGTTTGCTATATATAGAGGATTCAAGGAGCTATAAGTAGTGCAGTGGGGCTTTAAAACGAAATAATGTAACCTTCCAAAAGTCAGTTGTAGGTTGTGGTTGAATATATCTCAGTCCATAGGAAGTGACTCATCTGAAGAGTTGACACTGTGTTTAATTGAATGAGATGCATCTCTTAAAGCCACACTGCACTACTTGTAGCTACTTGTGCCCTCTCTATAGTAAACCATGCCTAAGCGGTACCCGCTGGTCCACATGATCCACTTTACTTATGTTAATTGAGAGCTGATTTGATGAGATAACCACCTGTCAGTGACCATGCAGAGAGCTCTTATCCCTCCTGGCCTAACTATTGCAGACAGGCTTTAAATTATTGTTTTTATTCAACCTTTGATGGACAAGATTACTACACATGCTAATTATACAGCTACATGTACATGCACCTTTGAATAGTTCTCAATTATTAAGACCTACATGTAATTTTATTCTAATTTCTTCAGAATGAATGAAGAATTAAATTCTCTTAATCATTGATTCCCAGGATTGCATGTAGGAGCTGGAGATCCAAACACCATACTTTAAAAAAAAAGCAGAGATGTTATTATTATCTATTTAGGAAAAAAAATGATTGGTTTAATTTGTAAACATCAATGTCTTTTGATTCTCATCTCATGTATCTTAATTTTATTTGGTTTTTCCCTTTTGTTACCAAAAGATTATTGATCTGTATTTGTTAATCTGTATTCCGATTCATTGAATGGTTGATGGGAGATTAACAAAACTCCTACATGTTCAACTCAGAATACGCTTAGCAAGATAATCTTTGTTTATTTCAATAGGAAATGATTATATTCGTGTCCGTCTTAATATCTTCCCTTTCCCTTGCCTTTGTATATACCTTCAGGTGAAGCGTATGTACGAAGATTCTGTGAAGGAGAAAGAGAACATGGTCATCCGCTATGCCAAGAGCGAGAAGGAGAACCTGGACCTGAAGAAGGCCAAGGAGGCGCTAGACAAGAAAGGAAGAGATGCAGGTCATGGGTTAGAGGTCATCACGACACACAATAAACAACTCAAAGCAGAGCGGACCAGACTCCTAGGAGATCTGGATGCAAAGGTAAACTGATCTTTAGATTATTTTTTTGTTGGATGGAAATGTTAGATATGATCTTCTTTCTGAGGAACCAATGAATGTAAACAGTGCCACACAATGGTTTTTAATCTATTCCAAAGGTCTCAAATTCTTGAGTTACAATGACTTTACTTTCCATTGTGTTTGTTGTGGTAGATCTATACTGCCAGTCTGACATGAACAACACCTATCAGTTATGATGTTCTTTTGGAGTATCGGTATCAAGAAAGTAGATAGGATTAGGAATGAATTGTTGCTTTGAAGACAATGTACTGGAAACTGTCCAAGATTCATAATATTACAACATATATAAAGTTGGAATTGTTTGTTGTACAGACTGCAAGACCACCAAGAAAACTAAAGCACTCCTAATGTGTGTGCAGTAGTAATTCCATTTCAGAATATGGGTTCTGAATTTAGGCAATCTTGGTGGTTGTTGTTGTTGTTTTTTTAACGAAAGGGGGAGGGGGGGGGGGGGGGGGG
>BEXV01001723.1:7008-26289 GCA_003118195.1 Hemicentrotus pulcherrimus
GAAGAGGAATAACATGAGTAACAATTGTCTAATAACATAATGGATCCAATAATAAAATTCATCATGATTAGAAATAAGTTCTCCATGTATGACATATGCAAATATTGTTCAGCATCCAGATATTACAACAAAATCTATCATGATGTTTTATGTAATTTTTGTGCCAAATATGTAATTCTCTTTCAAAGAGATATAAAAGATGCCTAACAATATTTCAAACATTGTACAGTTTGACTGGGTAAATTAAATGTTCTTTTTTTATAAAGTATAAAGAAATAAAGTTCGACAGGAGACTTACTCTGCTTCAGTATCAACCCACAGCCAAGTCTCCGGGAACTCTTTACGGATCTTTTTCTCAGGTACAACACCGGCCTCATTCTGTCTGCCGGCACCTGCATCAGGACCCACATCAGCTAGAGCAGACAAAAATAAAACCAATCAAGTATTAAACTATTAAATCTTGGACTGTTAAACATCCCTCATCCCACAGCCAAATCATTTTACTCCTACAACATTACAATAATAATAAACTGATTTTCATAGGAAACATGAAGTTACAATCTTTCTAATATGCTTATAAAACATAATAAAATAATTATGATTTTGGGATATGATATCTAGAGAACAGAGAACTCATTTTAATTTTGTACTAATGCAAATGTTTATCAATTAGTAGTATTCATTCCCAGTACCAAGTTAATTTTTTAGATTAAATGAAAAGGTAATACCAGTTGTTTTTTTTATTAAGTGGAAAAATGGAATAAAATTTCTTGGGAATAATATCTAGTTCTATGTTTCTAACCAGCAAATCTTTGGAACAATTGTTATCTTTTCCAACAAGAGAAAAAATATTTATGTATCATAGTTTTTAATTATTGCATCAAACAATTACATATTTTGAATATGCATCAGCATGATTGTTCCCCTAAATAATATCACTTTCATGTGCCAAAGCATTGAAATACTAATGTACCAACACATCTCTAGTTACATGTATCGTTACTACTACATCAATCATTGATAATCATTACTACAAGGACCACGATGTAAAACAGTCCCAAAAATGATCTTCCTACATTGTATAAATATACATGTATTTGAATAAATCAATCAATCAATTAAATAGAAAATAGCAACAGATGTATTTATCGGAGAAAGTATGGTGTACATGGCAGGTGTAGAGAGATTGTACAAATACACAAGCAACATGCATAGATTACACAAAGATGCACAAGCAGCAAACATTCAATGTGATGTTTTGAACAGACGAGTGTACGGCATGCAAGAAGAATTTGAATTGAAAAAAGATCCAGATGTAAAAAGATAAGTAAAAATATACCAAGATATTGTACCTTCACAATATGAACAAGAGAAATAAAAATAGAAAAGAAGTTAACTGCTAACATTTTCCACATGGTCAGAATTCAAAAAAATTCCCATATTAACTATAATTTCCTAAATTGGGAGGGGGGTAGCTACTATTACATCACTTAATGTCTGATTACTTAGCTTGTTCACTAAACTTTGGACTGATCTCATTTCAAATTGTTACTTTACAAAAGTTCTATTGTAAAATAGACGTTTGTGGTCGCATGCAATGAAAAATCATCCACCTTTTAAAGTATTATTTTCTAAAAGCCATACACTCATCTCTTCAAAAACCAAACCAAGAAGAAGAAAGAAGATAAATCAAACCATATTTATGCAATGACGGCACAAACAGCATTCATATGAAGCATGCATTAGTACTTAGTAATGTGATTAAAAATGAAAGGTATTATGGACTCTTTGCAGGACATTATTAGTGTGTTGATGAGGTTAGATGGTTAAAGTGACCTCCATTGTACACAGCCTCTATGTTAAAGACGTTCAAGGTAAAATCTGGAAAATGTATACGCATTCTTTGGGATCAACCAGCAAGGCAAACTGACCACTTGGTGAATAAAAGACTACAAAATCTCTTTCTTTTGCAGGAGGAATGTGTCCATTGGTTATGTGCACTATGCCTGCATTCTAAATATAAAACAACAGAATAAGTCTTTAGAATCCTAGATATCCACCACCACCCTTTCCACAGAATTTTTCAGGGAAGGAGTTTATTCCACTTCCATTTTACAAGTTGTAAGTTATAAAAGCAAAAGTTATGTAGAAAAATGAAATGAATGAGAAATGTGTACTTTATTCATGGGCAAGTCCATACGTCCCAAAAATATGTTTTTTCTGTGTCCTATAAGTTACAAATTTCTATGGAATTTAAGAAATGATAAAACAACTGGAAATATTATTTCCCTTGATACAACTTCATACAATCAGGGCAGGTAAAATCTTTGATGTGGTTGGTATAAAATGGTTACGCATGGAGCAAAATAGCTCATTCATGAATATTTTGTTAATCTACATGTAAAGCCAGGTAATCGATCGCTCTATGCAAAGCGCTATAGCTATCTGGCTATCAACAGGTAATATACCATGAAGCACTAGAAACAAGATGAATAATCTACAATGATAAAACGTGACAAGTTAATATTGTGTATACATTAACACTGGTGTTACAGAAGGCTTTAAAGACAGTTCAGCCTTCCTGTGTAGATAAACAGAAAACAAGTAGATGAAACAGATGACACGGAACATAACTATCTGTGAATAAAGTGAATGAAATGTTAATCCACCAAACAAGACATTTAATAGTACAGGTGCAATCGATAGAGATGTTTCCAAACGGCAGAAAACACAGACTAATATACACAAGTATAAGACAGGTGCTGAAAATTAACTGACTGCATTCCCCGTCACATCAGATTTATTGGTCAGCGAAGGCTCGTCCAGATACAAAGCAGTAAATCAAGACAAAAGAAACCGCTACAGCATTTTTACATGTAAACTGCACGTATCCCTGAGCTCTAGCTGTGTTATAAGATAGACATATTTGACCTGATTCATCTTTACGTCATCATTTTTTGTTAAAGTCTCGGTTTTGCTGCTACATACAGTATCTGAACAAAGCCTCAGGAAAGATTAAAATGAGATAGAGTTTAAAAGTAGGTTAGCTTTTAATCCTCTTGCATTTTGGTTTTCTGAAACTCAGTCCACAGCCACATGGTTTGAACCTGGACAAGAAGTTTGGCAAATCATCTCTCGTTCAAGCCAGATGTAAGCAAGGAGGACAGAACTGGAAAGATGAAAATGATGCCAAGTAGAAAAACCATAACCTTTAGAGCTGATGGAATTAATATGTGTGTCTTCAAGATGAAGTTATACATCTTTACTAATTAAAGAAGGCTACCAGAATGAATAAATGTATATACATGCATCTATGATTTTTTTCAGTGATGTAACTGATTGCTACATTCTATCTGAAAGAAGAAACATTCAGTGAGTCGGATGTGAACACAACGTGACATTCTACCTTCTTCAGCGGGTGCGGGTATTGCTCCTTCCAAAATAACGTCGTCATAGAAATACCAGATAGGCTCTTCTTCATACACCAGATTCCCATCTGTTATGTAAATGATGCCTGCGTTCTGGAAAAAAATAGGCATAGAATGGATTGGGTGCTGGTTACATGTAATGCCATGGAGATGTTACACCAACAACTTTTGTTGTTGTTGTGCTTCTTGTCCCTGAAAACTGCGGTTTTCTGGATCGAAAGGCTCAAATGTCATTTTCATGAGAAAAGCAGAGAGGCATACAAGAAAGGATGAACGACAGTCCTCCTATTTCATAAGCATGAAAGTTGGATGATGCAAGCATTCTGGAAGATCCTATACATGATACCTTTGGGACACCATCATACCTCTACATTCTGATATCTCATCTATCCCTGAAATCAAATAATTAATGTTAGTTTCCTTTCCATTACAAGCCCACATAGATTTCTTTCATTCTACCCATGGTAATGAAAAGTTTAGCATTGAAGATCAACAGATCAGTGACCATGTTTTGGTGAACAGCAGAGATTGGTGTTCAACATTGAGGGCTACAGATATACAAATTCCTACAAAGAAGAATTAGGAATTAAAGAAGAAGAAACATGTTAAACATTGACAAAAATTGGAGGCCCTGCACCAAAGCAACATTTAAACAAAAACGAACAGCTGCCAGGATGTTTGTGAATACATGTATATAACCCATCACATTTTTGCTACACAGTTTACATACTTTGGCAAGAAATGATGATACACGAATGAGCTTCAGTAAATGTTGAAATCATTCTATGTGGAGTTACCTTTCTCTAGAGCAGGAAGAGGAAAAGCCTCAGGTCCACGATTGTACCAAAATTGCTCTTCTTGGTATACAAAATTGCCATCGGATATATAAATAATGCCTGCATTCTGCAAGTAAGGATATAACCCCTCAAACTGTAAGAATCCTCTCTGAATCACATCAACTAATAAACATCTAGAAGACTTCCCCCATGACGATTACCCACAGAACAATTTTTACCACAAGACAACTTCCCCTCACCCCCTTCAACCCTTCAAACCATATCCCCAGGAAAACAACATGTACCCCCTGGAAACAAATTTAAGGACCACAAACCAAACAACCCTTACCTGTCAGAAAATTTTCCTGTAAGAATGACCCATTTATACCTTGGACAATTATCTTAGGGAGTTGTTTTTCAGGGCTAGCTTTTGGGAGGAGGTTGTCCCAGGGACATTTCTGTCCGGTGAGTGATTGTCCGGAGGGTAACTGTTCTGGTAGCAATTTTCTTGGAGGTAATAATACTTGGATTGTAGTTATCCTAGAATCCCTCTAAAAGTTTTAGACCAAGACCAGGTGTGTGCACTCTCTAGTAGAATACAGATCTGCTGATCTCCTGCTAGACACAAAGGAAAGAATTCCAATACAGACAATTGGAGTTGAGTATTTCTGTAAGTACAAAGTCAAGTGTTGTAGTCAAGCCTGGCCTAGAGTCAACATTTCAGTGACCTTGGCCTCAGCATCTGATGGAGTCTTGTGTGTAAAACCTTCCAAAGTGTACACCTCAGTGGCTATGTGACTCAGACATTGGTCTGAACCTCATCAGTCAGAGACACACTCCATAGCTTTCTGCTTCTTGCATACCCAATGGCTGGATAGCTAGTATGCACTAAAATGGAAATGCTCTGCATAGGTGCTACTTGACAGATACCAATCATAGAAGTCATTGACCTCCACTGATAATCGTTGACCATTGCTGATTAAGGAGTTAATATTGATGTTCAATGTTTCTATGCATGGTTAATCATTCCAAATGAAGCTCTGCCAAGTTTTCAATGCAAAAAAACTATGTTAAAAATGCAACACAAGATGCTGAATACAATTACCTCTAGCACCACCACCGAACCCTCCAGCCGCTGCGACAGGGAAAAATTCTTGTCCAAACCAAGGTTCTTCTACATAGACAACATTTCCATCTGTTATATAAATGATGCCTGCATTCTGGAAATACATAGGGATAAACTGAAGATTAATCAATTGCCTACAGGGATCGGGTGGTTCCTATACAACCCTAAAGGAATGAGAGAATCTAGGAGTCATTAGGTCATAACAAAATTGATAAACCTGAATCATCTGATGACATCGTAGCAGGACACGGTTCATCCTGTCACTGAAAAATTGCTGCTTTTACGACGGAAAGGCACATGTGCAGCTTTGAAAGAAGAATGAGAGAAAAACTTGCCATTAGTCGACAGGTGCCTTGTGCTTCATAGTCTTTGAAAAGACTGCAAAGATGAAGATTAAGGGTTGTAAATGAGCATTGTGCGATCTTCAGTGTCCACTCGCAATGCTAGTTTAAAAAAGGAAAACCCTAAAAGATGACACAAGAACCTTGCTATTTTAGGGAATTAATCACCTATGTAAATTAAAGAAATAGCAAACGGTTCATTCCTACCTTGTCTCGTAGATACACCTGTTATAATGCTGACACTTGGGACATATATTATCTCACAAGTAGTAATTCAAATATTGCTCAGCACCCGTAGAAAGAATATATAAGACCATGTACAAAGTAGTGTCGCTTCTTTGCGAATTAAGTAAGAGAGAAGAAATTTATAATCTCTATAAAGTAATAAGGCCTCAGAACCAAGTAGAGAAACAAGCAAAGAAATGGGACAAGAATTAAGATGAAGCTGAATTAGCTTTGCTGTAGATCGACTCAAGACTCTGTAGAATATGTGTGCTCTATATGAACAGCTCAGGAGAAGTAATGAAAATAGGTGTGGCAAGCAAGTGTAATGTACCTGTATAAGCTATACCAGTACATTAAGTGGTTGCACATCCCAACACATAGGGTGTGGAATGTGCTTGCCAGAATAAGTATGTGTGGCACTCTAGTAATGTAACAGGTGTCACTAAAGAAATGAATGACAATGGAATAAAAGGCTAGACTTCAAGCCACACAATAAAGACAAGACAATAATATCTACAAATGCAAAGTTCTCCTAAGGTCAAGTCACTACACTATAGACACCATGACCGACAAAATGTGACTTTAAAAAAATCAACACTTACATGCACAACTCTGACAGTATAAGAGTATTACAAAAAATAACAATACATGTAGTTGATAAGCACGTTCCTACAAAGCGAAATGTGTATAACACTTAATACGTTATCAATGAATACATAAGCACGGGATATGTTTTTACCTTTAGCAGCATCAAATGCTGCCTCAGCTAAAAATTCAAATTTATAATTTGGTGGACTATCTACCGGTATGTTTCCGTCTGTCATGAAAACGATGCCTGCATTCTGGAGATTAAAATTTATCATTGGGTATAATTCAAGATAAATTTTCCATATTAGGCTCTTTATTTCCTCTCTTCAATACGTTTGAATAATGGCCCATTTCAGAGGAGAAAGATGGAAAATAAGATGAATAAAAAGAAAACAAAAATGTTTAACTTTGAAGGGATGAATATGTCAATTTATCAAGGAACAATGTAATGACACAAGAATTGATAGCCCTGAGGTGATTTTCAAAAACTATCAACAAAAGATAAAACCAAACACAAAATCAATGAAGTCACATATACATGTACATAAAGATCACAATGAAATCAACAATGTTTACTTTGCCTGAATGATAAGAATACATGTAGAATGAGACATAATGGGGGACGTCAGATAGTCTGGTGGTACTATCGGCTCTCCGTCCTCACCTACAACCTAACTCTGATGAACCCAACTTGAAAACTGAGTCACGTCTTTTGGATGATGGAGTGAAAAGTCAGTCCCAAGATGTCAATAATAGTATCTGGTCAATACACACATGGCCAAGGGACATACATGTATATGAAAATGTATAGAAATACTGAGGCGAGGGTAAAACGTATTTCGGCTGAAGTTTGTTATTGAGATATGATGAAGCGCATGCCTGATATAGTATGGAAGAATTGTTTTTCTGAATGAAGTGAAAGGCTATGAAAAAGATAAAGACTAGTCCTGGATGCAGGAGATTCACTACCTTCAGATTTACGTTGAATATATGGCTCAAATTCAGCTGCACTTTGTGGATAATAACTGTGCTGATAATCCAACACAGTTCCATCTGATATATAAATGATGCCTGCATTCTACAAATAAATTAGGATAAAAAATCACTGGTTAGTGCAAAATCCTGGTAATCATCCAAATGACTTGTTTATTTGTTCATAGAAGTTGCTCTCTCTGGCAGAAAGGATTACTTGCCAAACCTGCAAAAAAGGAGTTTATTTATTTAAGTATTTGAAGAGAACCTTTTCAAAAAAGCTGTGTACTTTATAGCTGACAGATCAAAGAGCTCATGCATTACAAGAGGAGCAGGACAAAGGTTTGCAATCAATTGCACAATGGTAATAGCCAATCAAAATCATTACTGCACATTGTTAACAGAATAATAGCCAATCAAAACCATTAATTAAAATTTGCAATTGATCGCAAACCTTTGTGTTATAGGGCCCAGGATGTAATATATGTAGTAAGTTTTACCTCAAGTTCAGTAGTGTGCCAGTTGCCAAGGAAGTTATTTGTGCAAAGCCACTAGGTGTTAAACCACCACAAGTTTAAGAAAAGGTGCATGATAAAAACTAATATATAAATGTAGAATAGAAGATGGACATGATTGTTTGGGATTAGAAACTGACTAAATGAGGGGTCAAGTATTATACAGTTACCTTTGGCGACAGCACCATCAGCTAGTGCAAATTGAACAAACTCATAGTCCCACACAGGTTGTTCCACATAGACTACATTGCCATCTGTTATGTAAATGATGCCTGCATTCTGCGAGTTCATGAGGCAACGTATAAATGAAAATATTGATATCGTTGTGAATTTCATAGTCGGTGAAACGGATGTCAGCCAGTTGTGAGAAATAATTGGAAAAAATAACACATCAATGATCTTCAAAGGTGGTCACTGAAATTGGCAGGAAAACTGTTAATGGACATGTAGATTTCTGTGAGTACAAAACTGTGCCAAATAATACAAAACTAAACAGATACAAAAATAAGTATTAGATTATAAACATCATGAGAGCCATATAATTGGTAATGTGTAGCAATATAAATATTTCCATTCAAATTGTTTTTACCATCAAATGCAGCTTCATCAGCCGTGAAAAATATTGAGTAGTAAAGGTCAAAATAATGGTTTGTGTTTCCATCTGTTTTATAAATAATCCTATTATTCGGGACATAGTAAGATGTATGAATAGAGGTTGAGGAAACATGTATTTGGGTAACACCTAAAGTTGTATGTTGGCTCAAGTGACTTGAAGCTCTCAGCTACACACTGTAGGCTAAAAACACAAAATAATGAGATTCTTTCATTGCTACTTCAGGTATCAAAGCATATTTTAAATCCAGTCATCATCATCATCATCCTCCTTATCCTCTTCATTCGTAAGTTGAAAGTACATGATACTTGGCACATATTGATAAACATTGTTGCAACAATGACACCGATGGAACCAAACCTCCTTTCTGACTAATCAAAAATCCTGTTGGACTTGAAAGAGAGAGAGGGGGGGGGGGGGGGGGNGTATTATGAGGTACATGTATGCAGAAGAAGAAACAATCTACAAGGAGGAATCCAAGTCAGCACACTTAATCGCAGGAAAGGACAAAGACAAACCCTTCATTAGTCTATAGCACATTAGTACATGTACCAGCATGACGATTCTATTGTTCATTTGGCTTTTCCTGGTTCTACGGCCACTCACAAGTAGCCTTTGTCAAACAAGGGTCTGTTATGGAAGCCTAACAATGA
The DNA here is from genome assembly GCA_003118195.1 of Hemicentrotus pulcherrimus. Classification (NCBI taxonomy): domain Eukaryota; kingdom Metazoa; phylum Echinodermata; class Echinoidea; order Camarodonta; family Strongylocentrotidae; genus Hemicentrotus; species Hemicentrotus pulcherrimus. The sequence goes on from BEXV01001723.1 coordinate 16,246, forward strand.
ACGGAATGGTACACATCAAGTCATCGAATCATGGTCATGAGAAACGCAATTGGAAGCTGTCCAGCTTCCTGTACCAGTCAATAACTATGGCAATATAGAATACCCTTGCCATGCTTTTGCAGGAAATAACCAATTTCCTCCACTTACATTCAAGTCATCCTATGTAACCCCCCAAATTGAAAATTCAAAGTCAAATATGAAAACAATCAAAGTGAAACGTAGAATCTTCATGACCTAGTCAGGGACAATCATTGTAACAATCACATGCTTAGTATGTTCTGCTTGTACCAGATATAAGGGAAAATAAAAGTCAGTACATTAACAAATCTTCATCTTCATATTACAGTGGAGTAAAAGTTGAACACTGACATTACAACATTCTACATCCAATCTGGTTGCTGATGCCAAATTTGAGATCTGTATCAAGAGTGGGTTACTACAATCAACTTCTTTTTTTCTCAACAAAATAAGAAGAAAATAACATTTAAAAATAAAGATTATAGCGCTCCAAGCACGTACATGTATTGTGCAATGAAAGTAGATGCCCCCATTTAACAACATACACCAGCTAGATGTACAATGATTGTCAGGTAGATGCAAATAGTATATAACATTCATGTAATGGTGTTTACAAACAAAAAACACTGAAGCTGAAGTAGCCTGTGTTGCTGTGGAAGGATAATTGTTGACATGTATGTGGAAATAAACAACAATAAACATACTGGTCTCTATAAACGAGATGACTGCATTGGTAATATGGGGAATTCCTGCCCTCTGCTGGCCTCCAATTAAACAAATCACACACAAAAAAAAGAATATAATAATCTTTAACCACAATCGGTACAACATTATTAATTTGCCACTTCTGATTAAATCCTTGGGGTAAAAATGGCAAAAGCCCTCCAAAAATATGGCCACCGACAATCACCTACATGAAATGTCATTTCTTTACAATAAAAAAAAATAAAAAAGTGAAATGAGATATGGAACCCACCTTCAGGATACTTCCTGCATTGTTGCCGTTGGTGGGATATGGGAAGAAGCAGAATGCAAAATCAAAGAAAGGATTGTAACCCCCAGAACCATCCGCCGTAGTATCGAATCGCCCCACTGACTCCAAGACCTAATAAAATACAAATAAAATAAAATTGGCAAAAATCTTTCCAAGAACCAATTGCACTTTCATTAATAGTTTGATATCAATTCAATCATTGCTTCCTCCTTAAAACATCAGACACTAGAATCAAAGACATACAGTTAACAACTAAATCATTCATTCCCTTATCAGGTTTTGTAATTTTTCAAGTATGTGGAAAATTGATTAATCCTGATTAATGTTTCTTGAGAATGTGATATATTATTAACCCGTTGACTACTGAATTATCTTATTCCCATAGGCTTAACACAGGGAACACCAGGTTCCCGTAAGCGATGGGTTAACATTTATCTAATAGTATTCAACAAAATCCCTGATTACACCAATCCACCTCTCATTCTTTAGTGAAGATTAACACAAAAAACATCAAGTTTACAGGGGGTAGTACATTATTCAATTGTTAACTGCACCTTCCCTATCACACTAGTTATTGATATAAACAATACAAATATAGTCATTTATAAAGAGAAACACATTGCAGTGTGTCAAGTCAGGAGCTACGACTCCTACAAAGTATTCCTACTACATCTAGGTAGTTACCTGGTAATGAGTAATGTCATTGCCATCAGCCAGGAGTAAGACACTCTTATCAATGGCTAGGACTCCTACAAAGGATTCCTACTACATCTAAGTGGTAACTTGGTTATGAGTAATGTCATTGCCATCAGCCAGGAGTAAGACACTCTTATCAATGGATAGAACTCCTACAAAGGATTCCTACTACATCTAAGTGGTAACTTGGTTATGAGTAATGTCATTGCCATCAGCCAGGAGAAAGACACTCTTATCAATGGCTAGGACTCCTACAAAGGATTCCTACTACATCTAAGTGTTTACCTGGTTATGAGTAATGTCATTGCCATCAGCCAGGAGTAAGACACTCTTATCAATGGCTAGGACTCCTACAAAGGCTCCGGGGGTGGTTTCTACATCAAAGCTTACGCTGGTCCCTGGTTCTGCCTCCATATTGCTAAAGCTGGCTGTCACCTGCAAAAAACAAAAAAACAAGCTGTTTACCATTTCCGGTCAAAATCTGCTTATGTTTGAATCCTCTTTTTTGTTTTTCACATTTAACAAATTAAACTGTCCCTGACAAGTACACTTGATTGCCCAGCAAACAGTCATTGATTGCATGTTCATGTTTGTGGATGGGACGAGACACAGGAGCTAGGAGGACAGCTATTAATATCTTTTTTTTTTAAATTGATGAAATATGTGTGCTAAAACTGCAAGTATATATCTAATTGGTTGACAAAAAATACAACTTTGAATCTGAAACACTGATAAATATCAGTTCAAGCTGGTTCAAAGCAGCAAACAGTAATGTATTACATGTTCATGTTTGTAGATGGGACGAGATACAGGAGCTAGGAGGACAGCTATTAATATCTTTTTTTTTTAATTGATGAAATACGTGTGCTAAAACTGCAAGTATATATCTAATTAGTTGACAAAAAATGCAACTTTGGATCTGAAACACTGATAAATACCACTTGTGTCTGCTTCAAAGCAGTTTAAATGACTTCTCACCGGGTTAGTAAAGACCACGTTGACCACAAACTCCAGACTGTCAAGAACCACTTCTCCTGCATCAGTCAGGAAGTATACAATGAGTTTGCTCTTGGGAGACATGTCAGCTGTGATCTGTTTGGTGATGACGTACTCTGTCCCTGTAACGCCAGAGATGGTCTCGGATTCCAGGATGTTTCCTCGAGATACGATCTATTTCAGCATTGCCACAAAGAAAGAAAAAAATACATGTACATCTATCATTATCTGTCAACCTTCAATAGCTTAAAAAAAATTCTTCTACAACATCAAGTTCTCAATTCAATCTCACAACAAAATCAATGTTGTTTTCGCTATTTTGTTACACAAACTGCACAGAACTTAGGGGGTAGATACATGGTGTTTGATAAATTGGTGGACTATAAAGGTAAGACAATTAAGTTTAACTGAGACTGCTTTCAAGTCTATGAGTCTCTCATTTTTAAACAAACATTGCACATGGCCTCTGATGTTGAAGGATACTTGTCTGGTATCTTACCTGATAAGTGAACTTTACTGGAGCTATGGTTGACTGCACTGTGAAGGATGCTGTTGAACCAATCTAAACAACACATACAGGAATCGATAATAAAAGTATTAATAATAATGATTAAAAAAATACAAAAAATAATAATAATACTTCTACCACTACTACTCCTAGTAATAATATTAATATCATTGATAATAAGAATAATAATAATGATAATGATAATAACAATATTGATAACAACATTTTTATTGTGCACAGATCAATTCAAAGATATACTCAATAGGTCTACAAAGTAAAACAATCACTGTTGCTTCAATGCTTTTGGAGGAATATACTTTAAATATTATACTTTAAATAATATACTGGGAAGGGGTAGAACAGTAATTTGTTTTTTATAAAAATCCTAGTCTTATGACTATTCTTTTTTTAAAGCAAAGTTATTAAATATAATCTGAATTGGTAGTGATCTGACATTTCCTTCCAAGTAAAAAGGTACTCAAGGAAGGAGAGGTTTATGGTTGCCGTTGGGTTTAGTTTAGATATAAGGTAAGGTGTAGTGTAGGATATTGAGACGCAAGTGTCGTACAACCGAAATAGTGGCTGAAATGAAATAGCATATGAAGATGAATATGGTTGGCTTACCGTCAGAGCCTCTGCATTGTCGGGACTAACTTGGATGTAAGTATTGCTATCAGAAGCAGCCTTGTCCAGATATTTGTTGGCAGAAGTTATGTATGTGCCAGCAGGAAAAGTCACCGCAACGCCATTACGGGAATACCCAGGAAAGGTGAACCTTTTGGGGATGACTCCTTTGTATTCGGCCTGCGGACAGAACAGATCAGAATACAGCAGGATTGATAATAGTAGTAATTTACATAGTGCTTTATATTACTGTCTGTAGCATGTACAGTGGCTATTCCCAGTACACTAGAACTTGTGTGCTTTTAATCATTGGTGAGTTAAAGGATCTCAGTAAGCACCCTACTGGCTCTCTGCACATGATAAAAAGGTTCAAAATTCAGTTTGGCGGGATTTACAGCCTAAGACATGGTAAAGAGTTACCAGGGTTGGAAGAGTAACTATAGTCACTATACCGAAAGCTGAATGGAGAAGTCACTACTGCGTGATTCTATGAAAGCTTCCGCAACTCCTGTCTGTGGAGCTATGGTGAGTGTCTGTAGACTCCAAGATGCATCCTCCCCATAGCACCTTTCTCTGCAGTCCCTCAGTTCAACACCCCTCAAACGTTCCTCTTCTGTCAAAGCAGTGCCATCCTGATGGCTCACAATGAGCTGAAATATAACAGAGTGAAAAAGTGACATGCTATTTAATACCGGAATACATTTTTTTAAACCAATGGTAAATACAGTCAAACCTGCTTAAGTGACCACCTGTCTACAAAGACCGCCTGTCTACAAAGGCCACATTTGTTGTTTCCCTTGAAAATGGTTTCTCATTGAATCACGTACTAAAGGAACCTGTCTACAAAGACCACCTGTCTACAAAGGCCACTTTTTGTGTTTCACTTGGGTGGTCGCTATAGACAGGTTTGACTGTATATGCATTCATTGACTTTGGATCATTTTACTTTAGTTTATTAATGTTTGTATAATTATTTATGTTTTTATGCAATTCGGCCATCTGGCTGCAAATGAATAAGCGAGTACATAATTAGGATTTGCGCATGTGCAGATAAAGGTCATTCGTACCCAAATTGTAAAACCCTTGAGACGAATACTCTTATCGTGCTCATGAAAGTTATGTAATTAGTATTCATTTATGTACCGACAGTACATTCATCTGATACACAGGTGGACGTATTCTTCTCAAGAGGCAACAAAAGGCATTCATTAAGCACCTCCATCACTTTGGCAGTGATTATTCTAAAATGCACAAGTGGGATGTATCCATAGTGTAAAAGATCTGTGGATATTTGGGGGTCATGCGTTCCAAAGCTATTTACAAACTGGCTTATTTTCAATTAAACCATTACCATTACTCACTTGAATTTGCCAATTCACCAATAAAAAGTAGCTTGAAAATAGACTATTAGATTTACCACCTGTAATTAGTTTTAAATATTGTGGAAGTTTAAAAGTTATTTCTACAGTCAATTGCTTGTTTTGGGAGCACCATTTAAAAAAAAGTTCTATGAAAAAATGACAATCCTTGTTAGCAGTGAAGGTACGTATATTTTCAGGGATACTTTTAAGCTTTTAATGGACAAACCTCTCTCTTCTCTCATTTTCTTGTTTGTTTCGTGCACAGACCTACACCTTTTAAAATCTGCTATTTCCCAGCTCATTCATCAAAGTAACTGGGTGTTAGGATGGAGATCTCTTTGAACATGGACTACAATGTAACTTACTTTTATAAATGTAAAGCTTCCTGGGATAAATTTCAATTGTTTTAAACACATTTTTGGCTTACACCCAGTAAATGAAGATTGCGTGCTCGATCCATGATTGAAAACAAGTCTGACAAAATCTTGGAACCAGCAGGACTTGAACCTGCCATCTACTGCTTGCCCAAGCCATCACTGGTCCATGGCACAGTCACGATGAACTAGAAACAAATACCCAAGCTCTCCTGATTCTTTCTGACTTATTAATATTCATTAAACCTCGGTCACAAATGCCATTACAAACTGCTACGAACGCTGTACGAACGATTTTCAGACAATGGAAATTCGGGAAGACAATGGAAAAACAGGGAGATTCATACGAGATTATCGTTCATACGAACCCTGTGACCATAGCATAATTCCGCCATAAGGACAATAACTTTTTAAAATGTAATCGTTCCTGTGACTTACATAGACATGATATGGCAGTCCTGGCTTGTAGTTAGATCGACTAATAGAGTCCTGGAATACTATTTTGATAGGGTAGGTATGATAGGAGAGAACGGCTTGTTCAGCTTGCTGTGTAATGCCTGTCAGAGTCTCTGTCATGTTGGCTGTGAACACCAGCTGCTCATTATTATACCATGTTGGATTGTGATTGTACGTTTGCCTCTTCAATCCAAGAAGCTCAGTAGAGGTGAAATTTGTTTCCGCTTTGCCATTGTTATCCACCTGACATATGGGAAAGAAAAAAATTGAAGATAGTGGAAACTCTTATCATCATTATTGTTATCATTATCATGATCATCATCATCATCATCATCATCATCATCATCATCATCATCATCATCATCATCATCGTCGTCATCATCATCATCATCGTCATCATCATCATCATCATCATCATCATCATCATCATCATCGTCATCATCATCATCATCATCATCGTCATCATCATCATCATCATCATCATCGTCATCATCATCATCATCATCATCGTCATCATCATCATCATCATCATCATCATCATCATCATCATCATCATCATCTTCATCAAGAGCATCATCATCATTTACAATTAGTATTTGGCATCACCTGTGCCTAGGAGGGGGAAGCAAACGGAATGAATGTTACCCTCCGGTCTCATTTGTCACTATAGAGTGGTGAAGTGTGACGTCATAAAAAAATCAAATTTTAGAATTTCTCAATTTTTTCTTCATTTTCCGAAACAGCATAAAAAAATAATGTCCAAATGTCGAAAACCAATTGAATATGTTAGGTATTGTCTGAGATGTGACCATCTGATTAAATATACTCCCCGTAGGAGCTCAGTGTTATATGCTCTGGCTCCTAACCACTAGGAGCCAGAGCATATAACTGAGCTCCCATAGGACATATATTTATTCAGATGATCATATCTCAGCCAATACTTAACATATTCAATTGGTTTTAAAAATTTGGACATTATTTATTATGCTATTTCAGAAAATGAAGAAAAAATTGAGAAAGTCTAAAAACAGATTTTTATAACATCACAGCTTCTGTACTCTATAACTGATCGGGATGAGAAGGTACATGTACATCTGGGGTTTCCCCTATTCAAATCATGCAGGTGTTTGTAGTGTGCAGGTGGTGACATTTTTGAATTGAAACAAGTTATCATGCCATCATTTCAACTACTCTTACCTGTAAACGTTTATGAATTTCTCTGTCATAGTACATGAGCTTAGCACCAAGTGACAAAGTCCCTTCCACAGGCTTCCCAAATGTGTATCTGAAACAAAGGTGTAACAATGTTTTTTTATTATTCAAGAAGATATAAAATTATTAGAAACATTGTTCCATTCCAGCTGCAATCAATGGCAATCACAATAAAATGTAGTATATAATGCTTAAAGATATAGTTGAGTTCTGGTCATGCGATTGTATTGTGAAATAAATGAAGTGGAATCTATCAAAAAGTTGATCATGTAGCATATACATGTAAGTATCCTTGTGTAATGCAAAGTTCTGGAGAATTAGAAATTATACAGAATTTGGTCTAGTCTTGGCAGTGACAGTGACTTGCACCTGGTCATGTGATGCATCAATCCATGGAGGCACTGTTATGATTTTTGGTGGTGTGTGTGTTTTGGGGTTTTTCTTTCATTATTGTCAAACTGAATAACATATGTAAAACTAGAGAATAGTCTGAAAGCTCAGACCCCATTGGACACTTGAACACAAAAAAATCCTTTACACCTGGCCAAACTCTGTCAGACTCTGGCTATAACAGGAGCAGCTGCCTGCTATGGTACAGAGTCTCCAAAGTGCAGTAGACAGTGTGGTCTACATGTGCATAGTCTTACAATTGAGACACAATGTTAGGCGTGACGACTGACCAGGGTCTGTGATGCAGACTAGATGTAGAAGTCAATACTTACTTGGCAGTGACAGTGACTTGCACCTGGTCATGTGATGCATCCATCCATGGAGGAACTGTTATGATCACTTCAAACTTGGGAAGTACTGATACAGAAAAATAGAGAGAAAGAGGCAGACAGGCAGAGAGATTTAATATGAATTCATTGAGAAAACATTTGCAACACAGCTCAAGATACCTTGATAAATATACCTTCATATTTCAGAATTTGTGTGTAAATACCATAATAAACACGATTTTTATCTCTGTACATTGCCCCAAGAGAAAGGAGATAAATTGTATTTCAGTTAACATACTACATTATATTTGTTGTATTAATTTTTTTTTTTTAATCAGTACATAATATACAAATTAATAAATTCATTCAATTTAATTGTTTTAAATTGATTATATGAAGTTGTACATGAACCCCAAATGATTTTTGTGATTTTTTGTTTTGTTGTTGTAGCTTAATGCATCATTGTATTCAGTGTTTTATCTATGATGTTCACACTGAGAATGTGCATGTATAGAATGTGCATGTATAACAACTGTAAATCAGTTTTTCGGCTTGTATTTATGACCCCAAGAGGAGTTGAAAGTCAATAAATATTACCTTTAATACCTTATCTCATCTTGTCCTATCATTTGATTTGACACATCTAGTGCTTGAAGTAATCATTTCCTAACATATGTGTTGCTTTTTATGCCTTTCTGCACAGTTGCTCAATTGCCAAACATGCATTTTTTCACAAAACAATACATGTAGGCACACGTTGAGGGAAGGGACAGTGGCTTTGCAAAATTACATGTCCACTGTATGCATTTCTGGTCTTTATTAGTTCCATGGCAACACTTTTCATGCCAGTATAGATTGATATTGTACTGGAAACAGATACATGACCTTAACAGAGCCTTTGTTACAGATGAACCACAGGGTGCTTATAAGAGTGGCATATAAAGAGGTTAGAATAAAATGTATGATCTAATCAAATGATTTATGGAGTTTTTGACTTACCATATTAATCAATCTTGATGGTGTATTCCTTGCTTTGACCCTGAAAATTTTAAAGAATAAATTTGAAAATGAAAATAAACATACCAATAAAACCATATTGATATTGTATTTCCAATAAAAAAGAAATATTTGCATGCTACTAGTACAGCCTGCAGACATAGTACAAGCTGAGAATCCTCTGAGATCTGATAATCTTTCTGCTGTAGTTAGATTTAAAAGATTTTACATATATCGCCGAGTAAACTAACAAGTTAGATTTAAAAGATTTTACATATATCGCCGAGTAAACTCACAAGTTAGATTTAAAAGATTTTACATATATCGCCGAGTAAACTAACAAATTAACTAACGATCAAAACAATAATTACTGACAGGCAACCAAGTATTATGGTAAGTAGAGAAGGAGAGTGAGAGAGAGAGTTGTAGGAATTTTCACTAATACATCATATTTGCAATGTACCTTGCGCATTCAAAGTCAAAGCGAGAGGAAAAAAAAAATTGGTCTTACAGTAGTTCGAGCTGAACGAATCCGTTTTCTACGCCTTTTTTAATTCAAACACACTTTTACATATTGTGTTCCCTCACGCAAACAAAAAAAAATGGAACCAAAATTGCATGGTCAAGCCATGAGATATTGTTTTACAATTGCAGTGATCAGGGCCCTTCTGCTTAAAGTGACTTGGTAACATTGTTGAAGGTTGATGACAAAAATTGCTTATATTTTTGTATAAAATTTTACTTACTACATGTATATTCCTTCTACTGTACTTACCTTCTGACATGCAAAAAATCCTGAAAAAATTCTCAAATCAATAAGATATCTATGGGTTTTCTTTGAAGGCATCGATGTGAGGCACCCTCTAACAGTGATTAACAGTAAATTCTCCCAACCACTTTTTAATTTCCCCCAACTGTTTTTCATTAAAAAAAGACATAAAACAGGCTATAACAAAATCTGTCAACACTTAAATGTCTGGAATGGAATGTAGAGCCATTTTATTGCTTTGTGAGATTTGCAATCACCTAAAATGTGATAAAATTGTAATAATATAGTTGGGAGAATTAAGGAATCGATCAGATCAGTTTT
>BEXV01001723.1:59962-77028 GCA_003118195.1 Hemicentrotus pulcherrimus
ACGTCAATACTTCTGGCGAATCTAGTATTTGTTCAAATCCCTCTTCCAGAAGGAAAGACCACTTTGGCGCAAAAACACACCTTTTTGCGTCTTTAGATATGCCCATATCTAAAGACGTTTGAAAAAGGCTTTGCGTTTATCTACTTCTAAATTTGCCTGAAAGCCGTTTGAGAAACCTGATTCTAGCCAAAAATTTCTTAGATAAACGCAACCATCGTCTTATCCTTCATACTTCTCTTCTTTTACTTTTCCCCTCGCCTCTCGCAACTCCCTCTTTTATTCTCATCTCTAGCAATCTCTCCTCTCGGCCATCGTTATCATATTCTTCACATTCACCATTTATTGTTCCTCCTCTTGAATCCAGTAATACTCCCCTATCTTCATCTATTTACCCATCTCCCTCTCTTGTTGATGATTCTGTCTCTGAATCCTTCACCCCATCTGATTCTTTAGACTACTCTTCAGACGACCGTAATGAAAAGTGGGATACTACATTTTTCAACCTGTCCACGTATTCCAATTGGTCCCAATATGCGAACTGGTCCCTTTATTTTAATTGGTCCACGTATTCAAACTGGCCCCTCCCTAAAAACGGGTCCATATTTCCAATACTGCCCCCATGGATAAAACCAGAGGATTTCTCAGCTGAAACGTCCTTGCTTTCAACATCAAGGCGACGTCGTCCACGTCGCCGCCGTCGTCGTCGCCGTCGCTCGTGATAGAAGAAATAATACCAATACTCACTGCAGGAAGCAACTTGGGAACTTTCCTTTCATTTTCCTCTTAGATATCGGCCGGATGTCCTGCTACAATTGAAAAGTGATATCATTAAATCACCATCTTTCATACCTCATCTGATATTCTCACCAATATCACGATGTGTGAAATGTATTGAAATGACTTTGTAGCTTTTGTATGATGTGTGCCTGACTTGCAAACCTGGTTCCCTGACTTAGCAACCAGGCATGCAGTCAGGAAGTAGATTGTATTGAAATGACTTTGTAGCTTTCCTTTGATGTCTGTCTGACTTGCAGTCAGGTGGTAGATTGCTTTACCTATTATTGCTTTACCCTTTATGTGATGCAAATGTTGTGTACTCATGCTCTAATAATTATTTCTCGATTAACATGCAAGAAGAAAGGATAAACGTGGGTCTCGTATAGTGGTACGTATAGATAGACCAGGGATATGAGAGTTAAACTAACATATCCCTGGATAGACTACATCCTGTAGAGATGCTATGTACATGTGGGAAGTGGCAAGACTGGCAATATATAGAATCTATCAGACCGCCTGTTCTATCATGTTTGGTATTTTACCTGGACTGAAATAAAGCAGAATGACTTTACTGACTGAATACACTTGAGCCTGCGACCTTATTTTCTGGTTTCACTTCAACAACAACAAAATTGGTGATAAATTACAAGTACAAACCTATTTCACATGTTGCCTGGGCCTAATTGAATATCCAAAGTCCCTGATATTACGAATTGAAACATGCAGCGTTTGAACAATTATCAAGGAATCAGATAGCTTCACTATGGCTTGTAACGAAGACACCGTTGTACATTTAGATGCAAACATGCATTTCATCAAAATAGAACCTTGTCCGAAATGTAGAGTGAGGCAATATATCAAACAGTTAGAATAGCACAGGTGAAGTAAGGGAAATAAGTGAAGAGGAGACGACGAGACAAGCACTAAAAACATGGGCATTTTAATGGGACATCGTCTGCTTATACTATTCGGTCCCTTGGATGACGTTTCAAATCCCGGTGGTGTTCGGAGAGCTCTAAAAGTGCGAAAGTGGGGCTGTATTTTACCGTTTTAAAATTAATAATAATAGTTACTTTGAATGTTTCCAAACGGGAATTGTCGATAAACTTGTTCGATTTAACCTTCCCTTATGCAATGATACAAATTAAATCAATATTTAAATTCAATGAATGCCTACTTTGATACATTTTGTGGGTGTATTTAGGTTGTTGCTTGTGTACTTTAAATTGAATTGTAATATTATGTCTCTTTGTTCAATTACTCATTTGTGTATAGTGACTTTCGATATCATATTTCTATATATTTGTATCAAATTCTGGACCCGCCCCTCGGTAGAACCATAGACCTACCACCAAATGGGTGGTAGGTATATGGTAGAACAGCGCCACCATGTTGGTGGATGCTGAGTAGGGCCATCCACCCGTTTATCTCTTATATAGTAATATTGTGTAATGTTTAGGTTATTGTACTTCTTTTAAGCGGAAATTAATTCAAATCAAATCAAATCGAAATAAATGAACTCAAAGCCAATTTTAAGAAGTTTTTTTATATCCACAAAAATCATGATAGGATCACGTTATTCGTTATTGTCAACAAAATCGCACATTTCAAAAGATGACCTGTAAAGCATTGAAATTGCCTTAGTTTGTTTTTTGGAAAGTAATTGCGATCGTGTTAAAGAAAGTTGAGGGTTTAAATGAAAATTTGAACATAAAATTTAAATCGTGTGGTAAGGAATATACGACCTGTAGATTTAATCATGAAATCTCATTTATGTACATTTTTGTGTAAAATTAATAATAAATGAATATGGAGAATCCTTTGTCGAAAACTAAAATCATTGGGTCGTATTTAATTATTAAGATAAACTTTAAAAATTCTGTTTGAGACGTATATGACAAGACATTGGCCGTCCACAAGAACCAGAGCCTTGTATTATCGATGGCAGTAACGGCCCTCTTGCCTCCAGCCGACAGAGATGAGTATTTTTGTGGAATGTATGAAGCGCGGGACCAAGAAGTATTGGTCCTCGTTTATTGTATTGATGGAAGAAGGGCGGTGAACTCTCCGAAACGGGGGGGGGGGGGGGGGGCATGTTCCAAGCAGATTTTCAGTGGGAATGTATGGCTCCCCTGATTTTTGTTAAGAACAAAAATGGTGACAATGAGTAAATAGAGGGGGCCCGTATTGGTATCAAGTTGGCTACAATAGTTTTAGTCGAGTACAGGGCCCCGTCTTACAAAGAGTTGAAATCAATCTCAACATGGCAATGGCCTATCAAGATCATCGTTACATGCGCGTATTGTACAGCACGCGCACTATCAACCAATGAGAACTGTTGTTTCAAAACTGCGATCGATCGCAATTCTTTGTAAGACGGGGCCCAGGTTTTTTTTAAGTCAGAATCTTTTGAAGTTGATTGATTGAAACACAAATTATGAACCATGTACCTTCGTTAACCTTTTAATACCTTTGGAACATATTACCTTTGATATCAGGGGCGCCTTGCTTCCAAAGTACAATATACGAAAGATCAAGACAGCCACTTGAACCATAATTCACAAAATACTTTAAATACACAAACGGACGATCGAACAAACAACAAATAGATGTCGTTGTTAGATCAACAACTGCACGGTACGATCATCGGACTTTAATATTTGATTCAATTCAATTCAATTTATTTCTCCACAAATGCCAAACATAGGAAAATACATACAATACAATAATAGAACATGTACAGTATATATAAAATGAATCCATATGGAACAATGTATGCTTTTTAAAGAAAAATCAGCAAATTAATGTAGAAGGGGTAGTCAGAAATCAGAAATGATTTTTCGAGGACTACCCCCAATAATAAAAGAAAAGTATACAATTCAAAGTAAATATAAGGTCGAATGATGAGGTGGTACCGATAACGAGAAAACTGAGGGAGAAAATATAAGACTATAGATGGCGTTAATCACAAGAGTTCTATCTGTATGTAACACAAATACTTGATGATTCTTTATGGTTTCCTTTATACCTGATATTAAACAAATCATATTGCCTTAAATCAAACAGCCTAGAAATTATATGATACCATTTTAAATAATAGTAGTCGAAATAATACGCCTGTTTGTTCTCTTCTCATTTTTAGTTAATGCAACATAAATATAGGAGGACGTAATAATTGATCCCAACAACTTGTTTGGCGATACATCATCATTCCGTTCTTAATCAAAGTAAAAGTACTGGCCCAACACAAATGATTTTCTTCTTCTTTATTTGATTATCACTTTTTAAAAAATCCTTGATATAGATTTCAAGTATAATTAATTCTAAAATTCCTGACAGGTGTTTAAAAAAAAAAGAAAAGAATCTTCAAAAATGTCGCTACGGTCTCTTTTCGACAGAAATAAAAAAAGAACTTGTAAATGTGTATTAAACCTGAACCCTCCGCGAGACCCTTAATTCGTCTTCTGGTGATGCTATATGACATCATTCCGATATGAAGAGGGGTGCATCTCATGGAGTACATGCATCAGCAAAGTAATCTACCATTGCATCATTTGAAGGGTCAACAAACTTTTTGGCTGCATACTGGGCGCGAAATTGACTCGTTGGATATTGAAAATGAGGCCTATCGTCTTTTATTGCTCTGTGGATGACGTCTGCTATATCTCCCGGTTCCTGAGGGTTGTTATCAAAACCGTTACGAAGAACCGAAGAGCATTTTTCGACTGACTTTCGAACCGGGTCACTCGGCTCGAGATGGAGGGCAAATTCGAAAGTCGGGAGGTCATTGACTGCTAAGTTCTCGCCAAACTTGGTAATGACCGGCCCAGGTTGAATAGTAGTCACCCTGCAAATTTGAGAAATAAAAAAGGATGAGTGTCAAAAAGAAGAGTTGAATTAAAAGAAATGATATCCCCACCTCAAAGGTCATTTGGTCGAATTACAGGTTCGCACACAAAATACAAGGGACCCGCTCGCTATTCATAAGGACGACTATTTATTAGGACCGCTATTCATAAAGACCGATATTCGTTAATCGAAGAAGAGGGTCGCTATTCATAATATTAGGAGAGGGTCGCTATTCGTAATAAGTGAAGAGGGTAGCTATTCATAATAAGAGTAAAGGGTCGCTATTCATAATAAGAGTAAAGGGTCGCTATTCATAATAAGAGTAAAGGGTCGCTATTCATAATAAGAGTAAAGGGTCGCTATTCATAATATGAGGAGAGGGTCGCTATTCGTGATATGTGAAGAGGGTTGCTATTAAGATTTTAAAAATCGGGGTCGTTATTCATAGGGGTACCTATTTATAATACGAGAAGAGGGTCGCTGATCATGAATTTCGTGCATTATGAGAAGCGACCCTCATTTCGTATTATGAATAGCGGCCCTTACGAGTAGTGGCCCCTTCTTCACGTTTATGAATAACGGCCCCGATTTCGAATTATGACTAGCGGTCGTTATGAGAACTGACCCTCGATGTGAGTTAGGAATAGTGACCCTCGTCTCACATTATGAAAAACGGTCCTTACGAATAACAGTCCCTATGCCTTTAGAATATTGACCCTCTTTCCGTTTTATAGGAAGTTCCACGTTACGAATAGCGGTCCTCATGACTAGCGAGGCAATTACACCAAATACAGTGCATGCTCACTACGTCAACCAGGCTCCGTATAATTTTACAGCATTTCACAATGTTACTGGGAACATACCTATTTATACAAGTCAGTCGGTGAAAAATACAAAACATATCAAATACATCGTTTGTTTAAAAAAATCACGAAGACCTGGTGACTTTTCTTCTTAAAGAAACATAAATCCTTCCTTAAACGCTAAATGTCAAATGGAGATGCTCCTACTCTTCAGAGAGAAGCCGCTAGACTCTCAAAGAAACTCTATGTTATACGATTTTTTTTTTAAAGACGAGGTATAGGGAGAAGAGAAGAAGGAGAAGAATCGAGCTGAAATAGGAGAAGGTACTAAGGAGAAGAAATCTTACCAGATATTGTAAGGTCGAAGGGTAGCCGCTAGACTCTCGGAAAACCCCTCCAGTGCATGTTTAGAGGCGCAGTATATCTCCATGTAAGGGATACCTGTCACAACATTTGAGAGTAAACTGAATTCCAAATCTTCTGCACCCAAGAGTCAATGTTCATTCATAGTTATGATTTTTTTTTTAATATCTTGTTGTGCTTTACCCTCTCCCGCGCGCGCTCTCTCTCTCCCTCTCTCTCTCCCGCTCTCTCCCGCTCTCTTTTCCTCTCTTTTCCTCTCTCCTTTTGTCTGCCTCCCACCGCCCCTCTCTCACTTTATATCCTGAAGTATGTCTTGGTTTTAGATATTGGTAGATATCTACGTATCTGTAAATCTTCAAGTTTTTAACCTTTTTTCTTTCTATCC
Source organism: Hemicentrotus pulcherrimus (assembly GCA_003118195.1). Lineage (NCBI taxonomy): Eukaryota > Metazoa > Echinodermata > Echinoidea > Camarodonta > Strongylocentrotidae > Hemicentrotus > Hemicentrotus pulcherrimus. The sequence goes on from BEXV01001723.1 coordinate 66,140, forward strand.
CACATCTGCCATCTTCATTTTTGTACAAGGTCACATCCGATTTGCTTACATTCTTCAGTAATTACATTTTTAAAAATATTAATTAAGAGTTTGTAATGTTATGTTTTCAAATATGAAGGCATCTTTCCACTCACCAAATATACCGGTGGTACTGCTGATGTTAATGATACGCCCTGACCTCTGCTTCTTCAAAATAGGAATCACTTCCTGGATCATCCTAACGGCCCCGAAGAAGTTAGTTTCCATGACTCTTCTGATCTGCTCGAAGGTGGTGTTTTCAAGGAGACCATAGCTGCCAATGCCAGAGTTGTTGACTGATGTTGGTGGAAATGTTTCAAGGGGGAGAAATAATAATATGATACGAAACCCATAAATCGAAGAGATACAGAGAGAAACAAGAAAGGGATGGGGCAAATAAAGATTTAAAAAAGAAAGAGATAATTGAAGCAAAATGATGATCGGAAGGTAATGTCAAGAAAAAAAAGGTAATACAGACACACAAAAAATAAAAAATTGTACCTCAGTTACAAAAGATTGAATATGCATCTATCACTCTGGTGGTGACGATTCTTTACTTTTATGATTATCATTATTATCCTGATTGTATATTATGCTGAATAATGAGAACACCCCCAACACGGAAAAGAAGGAGTGTAGATAAAAGTAATAGGGGCGGAGTCGATCAGTGTAAGCTATATTTGTAGTAGAGACCTGTAGTTGATGAGCTAATTGGTCACCTTTCTTCCACTTCTAGGTTCGTAGCATCTGTAGCATGATATAACGCTGATAATATAATCCGCAGAGGCAAACATTTTGTTATCGAGCATAGCGAATGAAAACAAGTTTATCATGGTAAACATGTTATTATCCTCATAAAATACACTAGGTATTGTTAAGTTATAACATATTCGAGAATCTCTGTGGTCACAGACTAGTATGAGGTGAGAATTGCCCGATTATTTGGATTTCCTAACAATTGTGCCTCGTATGTCTTCGATTATTCGCGACTGGGGTAATACTGCATATATTATTTAAGCGGGCCGAAAAAAAGGGGGGGGGGGTTAGGGTGCATGCTGTACTAAAGTATTATAATTGTTTGATACTTACCCAAAATATCCAAACGACCGTGCTTTTCTATCACAGTGTTCACCGCAGCCGTGATCGTGTCGTGTTTCGTCACATCGAGCTCGAGAACGAACAAGGTACCGTTAAGCTCCTCTCCTGCGGCCTTCTCCAGCTCACTCCGCTTGGCTAGGTTGCGCATCGTGGCATACACCACATACCCTTTCGCAGCATCCCGGGCAAGCTTCACAGCTGTAGCGAGACCAATGCCAGAGGAGCAGCCCGTGATCAGTGTAATCTTTGGCGCCATATCGAACGTCTGATAAATATAGAAAATAGAATATACATCAGTAATATCAGTTTAAAAATTGTATCATTAGGAAGATACAAAATATATTTCGATACAGGTTTTCGCATCATATTCCAAAAAAAATTTTGTTCTGTCTCCTTAAGAAAAGAATGAATGATGACAAAGCAATAAGTTAATCAATGAACTCTGGTACTATTGAACAAACATCTGTTTAGACCTAATGCTAGAGAAGGGATACTACAGTTAATTTATTCGCCCCCGCCCCGTGTAATAAATCGTTTCCCTGTATGCGTATGAATTTATAGTCACGAATAATAATCACGAATCCTTAAAGGGCCACTTTAACCCAACTAACATATGTTAGTTCAAAACATGAACACAACTCTTCTTATTAATATTCCAGCCTCTGACTTTTCAGAAAATCTCTAAATTCACCAAATATTGATAATAAACATCCATTTTTCACAGATCTCACGCTTGTTGGGCTAAACCCCTCGAAAACAAAGTAATACGGTCACGTGGCTCGATGACGCATTTGACGTCATAGCGGGCATGTCCGATTTGTCCTACAACTAAGAATCTTACAATCTCATTGTAATTCATAAATGAAACGTACTGGGATTATCAAGTGCATATTATTTTCGGATAAATGCCTTTTTTCATTATTAATATCATAGTTTGCCTTTTTAAAGACATTTTAATGCTGAAATCACCCTACTTTTCACAGGAGAGGCTCCTGCAGCTCCGAAACTTTTTTTTCTTTTTCTGAGCGTTCTGAGTCGTCATTTCTAAAGTCCAGAATCATTGATGATTTCTAAGAAAAATCATTGTCATGTTCGGAATCTCCGTCAACAATTATTCTACATGTCTTTTTAAACAATTTTTTTTTAGCCCGTTTTGGTTAGAGAGGCCCTTTTACTTTTCAAATCTCCTAGAGCCATTGGGCATTGACTAATGTATATTAGAAGTTCAAGTGACGAACCTTTGTCGTGTAACAATGATAAGCACTTCTTTACAGATTGTCTAAAGAAACAATGAGCACAATGTAGAGTTCCTCGGGGTTTAAACATTCAACCTCGAGCCAAGTTGTTTCGTATTATGTCGAGATCCTCTATAGCCATGTACGATTCCTATTTAAGAGCCACATTGTAAATCCATTAAAATGTACAGGACAAATATATGGTTTGATTATGCAAATATTATTTATGCATGTTGGTATTGATTAACAGGAGAACAACATTAATTTGATAACAGGTTGAAATAGGCTGATATGGTATTACTCATCCCAGAAAGAGTCGCATTAATGAGCGAGTTCGTAATTAGGATTTGCGCATGGGCAGATTAAGGTCATTCGTACCCAAATTGTAAAACCATTGAGACGAATACTCGGATCGTGCTCATGAAAGTTATGTATTCAGTATTCATTTATGCACCAACAGTACATTCATCTGATACACAGGTGGAAGTATTCTTCTCAAGAGGCAAACAAAAGGTATTTATGAAGCACCTCCATCCCTTTGGCAGTGATTATTCTAAAATGCACACGTGGGACGTATCCATCGTTTAAAAGATCTGTGGATATTTTGGGGTCATGCGTTCCAGAGCTATTTACGAACTCGCTAAGAAGAAATTAAGGATCACGATTTATATCGAATTTCTCTCACCTTTTGAATACAGAACTAATGGCCAGACAGGACAGTCTTGCCAGTTAATCTACTCTCCTTCCACGGAATTCACTTCGTGAACTTATTGATACGTCTATAAACGTGTTGGATGAAATGCGTATTACAATAAAAGAACGATGATTACAATCCAAATTGTGTTCAAAGATCGGTCGATATAATTTTTGTTTTATGCACACAAAGGGCCTTGCGGTTGTAGTCATTAAATTGGCGGACTATGAACCTGACAGGTTTCATTTTGGTGAGTGGTGTTCAGGTCAAAACCTTTTTTTTTTTTAAATGCATTCGCGATTTTTAATGCCAGAGATCAGTTTTTGGCTGTAGGGTATTTACATAATGTTACCAAGTTTAATACGTACGTCTTTGTGAAGTGCCTCGATACAAATTATTTCATTCACCTGTTACAAATAATTGTATCTCAATAGTCATAATGTGAATTGCATGCAGTATTTGTTGCTAGGTAAAACAGAGAGGCTTGCCCTACCTCCCTACCTAACAACACATTCTGTATGCAGTTTGAACGGAGTGGCCCGAATTCACAAAGGAGGTTTGTCGACAAACCTAGGTTTATGTTCGTCATATGACGCGTTTCGACGCGTTTCAAACCAAGGTTTCGAAACGCGTTATGGCGCAAATAAACCTAGGTTTGTCGACGTACCCCCCTTTGTGAATTCGGCCTACGAGTTCAAACGAAAAAAGTGCAAAATCCCTTTTTCGATAAGATACAGATAAATTGAATGACTGAAGTGCATGTTTCCATGACAGTCTCCACCGAAAATGGTGTGTGCGCTGAAACATAATTGTACATAAATGTAATGCTTACGTCTTCGTTAAAGATCATATCCGAACTCAGTGAAATGGATGAATAAACAACGGAAAGCTTATAAGCCATAGATTAAAATATCAATTATATGCCATTTTAGTGTGGGTCAGAGGAGTATAATCAGCTGCTGAAAGCTAAAAATCTAAAGCTTTGAAAATCGACTTGATGACATCATATCATTTTGGAGTACGCATATTCTTAAGAACGGCTCTTCGCCTCAACTATATAGGTGAACCAATGGGGTCCACATGTTATGCCGTCACTGTAACTTCAGCAAATTTGCCTTCTGTTGACCCGTAATTTGGAGGGGTGCAGAAAACGAGGTTTTATTTTGATTTGTGCAATAATAAAAGGGTAAATACTTTGTATTTCTTTATATTTGTATTCTACATTCATTCAGTTTCCCATTTATATCGAGTTGTATTTTCATCGGATAAAGTCTTTAACACAAATAATTATGTGTTGCGCCAAGAAACAAAGTATTAGGCGCATTATAAATGTGAGCTAATATTTTTATTATTAATATTATTCAAGTACCTCGTTACAAATTATTATATTCACCTGTTACCAATAATGTATTTTAATAGTCAGAATGCGAATTGCATTCATTCGTTGTTGCTAGGTAGGACAAACATTCTTGGTTGCCATACATATAACAGCACGTAATGTATGTAATTCGCATTCTGACTATTGAAATACAACTATTCGTAACAAATGAATTAAATAATCTTTAACGAGGCACTTCACAAAGAATAATGCAATAAATTTGATTAGATCGCAAAAATGGCCTAATGAATGAACGCTTTATAAAAAGGACTGAAAACACGGCGATATTGGCCGGGGAAAACCATATCATCGTCATTCTCTATATATCCTTTACTATAACTTTAGATTCCTTATCCCCTGCTCTTCCTCTCTACTACTTTCTTCAAAGTCGTTCCATTCTCCCCTTTTCCGTTTGTCCCGTTGTCTTTCTCTCTATCTAAAACTATATTTGCCTTTCGGATTTTCATGTTCCTTTTATTATGTAGGCCTACTTGAAAAAAATACAACTACTACTTTCATTTCTCCTTCTCTTCTCATTTCCACCATTCCGTCATTTCCGTCTATCAGGTGGTCCACATTTTCTCTCTAATATGCTCTCTCTCTCTCTTCCCCTTCTCTCTCTCTCTCTCTCTCTCTCTCTCTCTCACTCCCTCCCTCTATCTCTCTCACACACAAAAACTCACACACACCTGCTAACTACTTTTGTATTGATTTATTTTAAGCATACACAAAAAAAGGTATCAAGAAGTAACGGCTGGTAGTGGCAGTAGCTCGTCATCATCAACTTAGGCACAATGCTACTGTTTTTCCAAGAGGTTTAGTAACATAAAAATATGTATTTACAGTTCAACGAAAGAAACGAAATCATATTAAACACATTTCCATAAAACACACAACAACTATAGCTAAAGGGAAGAAATAAATAATTCATTTAAACAAAATACTTTGTGAATTATCTTAACTGTGATTTGCAAACTTTATAATAATAACAATAATAGCTAGTTCTTATATAGCGCTTTTTCAAGACCGAAGGCCCTCTCAAAGCGCTTTACAGATATATATATTATTACCCCGGTCATAGGATTCAGGCTTACCCGCACACGATGTATGCACATTCTCCACTCCCTGGGGAGCATTCCAGCCAGGCGTCTTTTTTACGAGCGCACACTTGCTAATCTAACCACATTAGCTTTCGCATCCTACCGGGTACCCATGAATTATGTTATCAACGCAAATGATAGAATAAGTGGATTTTTCACAAAAAAATAGTATAATCTTATTTCCTGCTCATTGTTTCAAACATATCAATTGTACATAATGTGTGCTTAAAACTACCCAATGACGAATAATTATGATTATACGGGTAACTTTGTGAATAATTAAATGGCCCTATAAACATATGTACGCTTACAGAAATTCATAAGTTTTACAGTTAATGTAAAAGCAAATTATCTTTTGAACGGAGTGAGTATCTCGTATTTTTTTTTCTCGAAATTATCATTCAAACATTTTGGAGTCATATCATGCAATATCTTCGATATCAAAACCATTCAAAACAGACTCTTCTCAAAACCCACCTTTTTAATCAGTTATAGTTTACTGGAGGCGCACACAAGTAGTTAATTCCATTCAACTCAGTTGTATTGTATTGCATTGTATTAGTAATACACATGTATTTCATTTTACTTTGTTGCTTTTAAGGTATCAAACATGTTGAATAATTAAAAGTTAGACAGTACCACCTGTGCGCTTAGAAACATCAGTAAAAAGCGCCCTATAAATGTTATTATTATTATCATTATCAATAGCAATATGTTCTCACTTTGTCGCCTGGCTAATGATCCCCAATTCAAATATAATGAATTGGATGCACGGATGTATGCAGATACGGATTTATTCTTAAAATAATTCTTACAGCTCTCTTTGAATCATGAAATGAAATATGTACATAGTAATGGCTGTGCAAACCTAATATTTAGTTTCCAGTCATACTAAATTAAATTTACGGGCAAAAGATGTTGCTTGCTCCATTATACATAATTTGAATGTGTCACAGGCACTTTATCACAGCAAAAGAAAATGGAAATTTTAGAGAAAAAAAAAAAAGTTCCAACTACAATTGCACGCTATACTTGATTTCCGAGTGCCTCTCTTGCAGCAACGTGTATCTTACGCCATAAATTTTTGAGCAATTTGAAAGGGGTATTTCCTTCTTACATCTTAAATATTTTATAGAAGAATAATCATAATTAATATTAATCACAGCTTATGTCAAGGAAGGGGTAGGTTTTCAAAACCGAGTCGTATATTGACTCGGGAAACTTTCCCTATAAGTGCAGCATTTTAACATTGCAAGCTTTACGTCATAACAAGCTCAATGCAGTTCACATATAACACATATTTTTAAAAGACAATAAATATATTATAAAATCTGGAATGTTATGTTCTTCAAACATCAGTTTAACATGACCTTTATCATTACGTTTACCATAATTATTCAATATTCAGGTAACAAAAAGTGTGTAACAATTGTGAAAGGCAAAGCATTATAGTTTAAAATGGCCTGCATTATTACATTTACGATCAAAATTCGTTGCTTGGGTAACATAAAAGAAATTGAAATTTTAAAAGACCATTATTTAATCAAGTATGTGATGCTATTAGAGCATCAGTTTAACAATATTAAAGATGTATTTGTATACTTTTAGAAAAGTGTTAGTCATACCTAGCATTTGTTATGATATTATATCTTCTTCATTTTATCTTTGAATGCATTCTCGCGAGCGTAAAGGTTTATGTCCTATATTTGTCACGTATGTCCTAACTGTGAAATTTAAACGATAGCAGTGTTGTAGAATTCAAATTATGCAAGGAAACCTGTTTGCTTTGTAGACTTCACTGTCAGACAATATTGAGTGACTGACTGGCTTTTCTTTCTTTGGTAATAACATACAGAAAATGAGCTGGGAAAGGGTCCATGAGCAATTGTCTACATCAATAACCCACTACTTGTAATGGCCAAAATTAAACTGATTGAAACTTAGCGCAGCACAAAATATACGACCATTCGGTCTTAAAATCAGCTTATTACTAAAGGGATTGCACTCACTAAAGTCGATTCGACAACTATAATGGTCGTTATTTTCGCACTTAAAGACATTTTCAAGCCCTTTCGTTTTGAGGGAATTTCTCAATTAGTATTATCTTTCAAATGCGGCGTTTGAATTTAACCTTTTATAATTTTTGGGCCTGCAAATGGGACATAAAAACTTTAAAACCCCTTCTAAAGTGTTAAATTCGCCACAAATTTCACTAAAAATGTATCATATCACAAGGCTGCCAGGATTTTCAAAACAAATATTGATGAAAGAATACAAAATTTAAGTTTTCTCCATATAACAGAAAATCCTAATTATGTATTCTTTCATCAATATTTGTTTTGAAAACACTTTTTTTTGGGGGGGGGAATCTTTGCAGGAGTGTGTCTCATCGATCATCTGGAGATAATATATAGGAATACAAAGAGCAGGACCGTTGCGAAGCTTTGGACCAGACCAAGCAGAATGAAGGCTTGATTGTAGCTCCCAAAATGGTCAAACAACCAGCCTGGCAAAGAGAGAGAGAGGATGAATAAGAATATCAACAAAATATAATTAGACATGAGATGGTATACGCGACAGTAGCACCTTAATATATTTGCAAAATAAAAAAAGACAAAATGTAATTCTGCGACCCGATTGAACGTAAGTGGCGTAACCTCAACCAGGGTTCTGTGTCCTTTATGATATATGTGGAGAGTTTGGCCCTAAAGCGCATATTTTCTTTACACAATTATGGTTGAGCCACTTCGGTCAAATATACTGTGCGAATAACTACAGACAGAGTCCATGTCCTTCGCGATATTTTTGGATTGCTAGAGCTGTTCATAAACTTTGATTATTTTATTGCCTTGCCTCATTATTTAAAAAGTTTAGAAATAGGACAAAATGAAAACTGAGACTCGAACCCACAACTCCAAGATTGTATTAGGCCATTTTTACCGATTGAGCCTAAAAACAAAAACTGTCATAATGAAAGTTGAATAAGATAAAAGGACACAACTTTTCGCTTTAATTAAAAAGTTGTCTGTTAATTAGCTTTTGTTTTGAACAAAGAAGGACATTTTTATTCATGTGTATTTTTTTTGGGGGGGGGAGGGGGGGGGGCTGCCTGCAGTTTAAGACTATGATTTTAAGCCCTTAAACCTCCATCATTTTTGTATCAGACTATTGAGACCTTTGGATTTCAGTTCGCTACAATGTTGGTAATCTAATGTTGATTGGACACTTTGTTCATTTTTCTGATATGAGTTAAATTGCATCAATATGGGGTACATCCGCAAATACAGTCAACTAAATCATGGTATGTAACTGGTGTAAAAAAAAAGCCTACTTTAATTTTTGTTTATTAAAGTGAGTATGTTTCCTAGAAATCTGGAATACTTTTGTGGCAATTTGACACTGATAATTTGAAAATTCCTCTTTCTTTGATTGTAAGCAAGCTCATATAGGTACCTGTAATGAAACCTGCAGACATCCGTCCGACTCCTGCGAAGCCATACGACCATCCTAGAGCATTGGGGAATCTTTCCATACCAATGAACTGTTTGATCACAACTACGGCGATTGGGAAGAATACACCACTGGCTGCACCGTAGGTCAGTGATCCCACCATTAATGAAGCGTAGGTGTTTAAGACAGGATCTAGCAACATGGGCAACGCTGACACGAAGGAACCTATGGCTAGAAGTTGGGCAGCAGTAAGAAGTTTGTAGTCAACAATCAACCCGTGCCCAGCCCGAGTAACAATGTTTGACACACCGGCTACAGAGGCAATGAAGGTAGCTTCGAGAGGCGCTATTCCTTTCTCTTCGGCGTGAGGAATGAGATATATAAGCCAACCCATGTAAACAAACCGCCCGCAAAATTGCACGATCACAAGAATGACGAAGAAGACGTCTTTAAACAAAGAAAGCCCAAGGAAAAAAATGCATCGATCCGCCCTTGACTTGGCTTCGTCTTCGTCTTCATCGTGTGTTTCGAGATTGTTGGCGTTTTCGTCAGAATCGGTAACGAGATCTTCTGCGTCCTCTAAAAAGCAAGCTCCCTCTTCACACCTATCCCCAGATTCACTCTGTTCTACATGTTGTATTTCTATTAAATCACTAGATTTCATATGACTGTCTTCAAAGCGATAGTTTGGCGATAAAGGTCCATTGTTTTCGACAGATTTGTATTCAATCTTGTCCTTTCTTCGGTGATCTGACCGCTGATCAACTCGGAGAGGCCGCAAGAGGGCGCCACATACACTAACATGGAAACACAGTGCTCCCAATATCATAAGACCACCTCGCCATGTGTATATGTCTATAAGGACCTGGGCTACCGATGCTAGAACCAGGATTCCTACACCAGAACCGGCATATGATAGACCGTTGGCCAGGCTGTAACGCTTGTCGAAATAATGGCCTACCATCGTAAGACTGGGCGTCAAAGAAAGACCAAGACCGATACCTAACACAAAGAAAATAAATGGGTTAAACTTGTTAGCGCTTTATCTTTAGGGGGCACCTTCATGTTCATAAAAGCATATACAATATGTATAATGATTTGATATTGTACAAAGAGGAAATTAAAAAGGCCCCAACTGAATCCTTGGTCATAACCGGTCGTGTATACCTCTTTGCGTCTGCTCTATACGACAGATTGTGTAGAAAATGCTTGCGTCGGACGCACGGGTCTGCACGTTTCTTCAAAGCACGCAAAACTCTTAATCGGCTGCAGAATGTTTCTTTTCGACATGTCCAAACAAAAAAAACATGTCTGACTACGTTTTTTGATGAGATCACGTGACACGCGCGCAGCCGTTGTACCGCAAGGTATTTGAAAGATACCTGTACGAGTGTTGGCAGTTCACCTATATGATATTGGATTCTTGCAGGTCAAGGGAATGTATGTTTGTGAGAAGTTGTCTACAACCGACATGAAATATGATAGACCGTAGTTGCCAGCTCAGGCTTTAACGCTTGTCGAAATAATGGCCTGCCATTTAGTCCAGAATCTGCACGGTCCTTTATAATTTCCCTACACACTTGATTCAAGCTGTAGAAGATGGCGTTATCAACAAACTCATAATAAAGCTCACCGGCCACAGAATTATAAGTGTCACCAGCCCGCCCGCCCAGCTTTTTTTCGCCGGGCGTCCTAATTTAATGATCACGCCACCATCGGCTGGTAGCAAGTAAGTAGGGAGAGGTAGCGTTTGTTGAGGTCTTAAAGTGTAACATGGTCTTAAAGTGTAACACGACTCCCTAGCTCCTGAAAAATAGTCGCTGCGTGCGCGCGGCGCTTACGCACGGCTAGCTGTAGCTATAGCATGCAAATAGCAGTATACTGCTCGCTTTCGTTCAAGCTGACTAACAAGTTGC
>BEXV01001724.1:23541-38745 GCA_003118195.1 Hemicentrotus pulcherrimus
CCCCAAAAAAAAAACAACAAACAAACAAACAAACAATAATAATCCAATATATATATATATATATATGTATATGTATATGAATACATAAACGAAGATAATTGAATATTTCAGTGCATTTTAACTTTTGAGAACATGTTTTACATCATAATTAACTTCTAATTATTACAAATGTATTTTACGCACAAACTTGGAAGATGCTCTCCGAGGAGAGAAGGCACCATCAACATTTTTAGAGCATGATATACATATCCTATTTAATTTAACGATCCTCTCGCACAGAGAAGCTCTGTCCTCTGTAATTTCTAAATAATCTTGCCCTCTCCAACCGCATCATATTCTCAGCAGCTGTAGATTTGATGTAGTGAATAAAACATGATGGATTAAGCGGACGTTTTCTGCCAGGCCAAACTCCCGATGATATCAATTGAGAGCTTTTATATTATTGGCGTAGGAATTTTGATGGTGATACAAGGCGCATGACGAGTCAGTGATGGAGAAGGAATGGACGTTCACTGGATGATAGATAGTGCGATCTGCCTGGTCTCTATTAATTTCTCATTCCGGAGAAAAACAGAAACAAACAAAACAATAATACATGAACCTACAGTCCTACAGCATAGATTGGAATATATGGTATAATTATGTTTATTTATATTTAGATGCGCAAGTGTACTGATCGAGACCCGACTCTGTATTCAATTAAATTCCATTTGTCATGTGCAGCGCCAAACATATAAAAAGGACATGAAATCATTCTTTGTTGTTCATACGTGAAATATATATTTAACATTAGCTGTTAGTTGATTATAGTAATAAAAACAATATTCTTATCGATTATGACAGTGTCATTGTTTTCCGCTTGGTTCCAGATTGTCTGCGAATTTCAAGTTGCATTTCAAATTCTGAACTCCACTCCATAAGATTATACAACATTAAAACGTTTTTGGGTGGGAAAACTCGTCGGAAATATCATATTGCATTTATAAATTTACCAGTCATTGTACCACGTACAAGTTGACAAAAGTACAAAAGGAGGATTTACCAGGCAGTATATCCATGAATGACGTTAGTGGTCTTGGCACGCCTTTAGTTTCCTGGGATAACACTGGTAATATATTTTGATATAATAACATGCAATATGACACTCTCTTGTTTGTCATGCTTTTGTGTGTCCCAATTCTCTGTATACTTCCCAGTATAAATATAATTTCTCAGTAATTATAGTTATGTGACTTGCAAACGAAGTAAGGCAAAGATCTATTCCACGAACCATTATGACCGCTCGTTGTTAACCTTTCACGAAGACTTCTCTGTACTTTCTTCCTCTCAAAAAGTCGTAAAAGGTTGCACCCTTAAACACATCAATCGAATATGTTGTGGACAACAAGATAGCTGTGGAGAACATTAGAATAATTATGTTCTTCTTTTCCCTTCCATATATTGTGATCGAACGAATGTAATCACGATAAGATTCTTTTTATACGATATTGTTTTTAATACGCTACCACGCTCGAGCTATCAATTTTTATTTGCGTCCTTTTGGCAAACATTATAGCAACCGGCAACGCGGTCTCTGGCCCATTCTTATTTTACGTAAAACTAGAGAGATGATATTTAAACAAAATAAACTAAACACTAGTATACTTTCTTATCATTGCCCCAATGGAATTATGCTACCGAAACGGCTTGAAAGTACATGTAATGTATTGTCGTAATATTTCGTTGATTTGTTTAACCATTTCGTGTAATACCTATATTGTATCATTTTAAGCAATAAACTCCTCGTAAGAGGATTTTTTTTAATGGCCCCAATCCTATCTTGTTATATCTGGAAAGGGCAAAGTGGATATCCTGAAGCTCAGTGTAGGATTTGTGAAAAATGTCAATCATAACGGCTTGATATGATCCGACCATTATAAGACCACAAAGCTGGATTATGATGGACTCAAAGGACTTCCTATATAACCACCATGGCCTTGTCATGCAACTATTACAATAAAAACGTGCATACTTTAGATTAGTGGCCGAAAGAAACCATAAACACACTGACGGATCCTGTCCCTTTTTCAAGAGTGCACAAAATAAAAATGTGTCCCTCCCCCTTTTAATTTTTCGACCAATATACAGTCAGGTAAAAATGTGATGATATACCATCCTTATTTGCTTGTACATGTACGTCATGATTTTTCCCTCGGAATTGTGCCCATTTTTGTGCCAAGTTTAAAAGCTTGGGTGGCCATGGCCCTACATGCATGTATCATAAACTCATTTGTTTTTAATTTTGATTTAATCAAATCAATTCATAGTCCCCCCGTAAAAAAACCCAAGGAATGAGAAGCAGCTGTATGAATATCCACGAGGAGAGAAGACTTGAGCAGCTAAGTAAGAACATATGAAAGTACATGTAACTTAAATTTACAGGCAACGGGAAGTAAATACTAATTAGTCTTAATTACTTCAATGTTATTATTTATATGGAATCATGAATCAGTTTCATTATAAACAATAACATTGAAGTAACTAAGACTAATCAAATTTAAAGTATACTTAGCATAAAGATACGAGCAGCCAGGCAGGAAGTGAAAACACATCTAAAAGGTGACAACTTTACTTTTGAGCGAGGCTCACTTTCTGTTACAATCACATTACTTGATTACTAAATAAATTATGAAGTTATCAACAAAAATTAAAAATTGCGTGTCTCAAATGTTTATATTACGTGTCTCGAATGTTTATGGTACGTTTGAACGACAGAAAGCTCGCACGCAAAGACTTTTTTGATTTAAAAGTAAATTCATGACTATTTAAAGTCATAGAAATCACGTGTGGGGGGGGGGGGTTATTTTCTGAGCACAAAGCTACACCGTAACATAATATTCGAAAAAATCGACGAAGAACTAATTTTAATGTAAAGCAGTTTCATGTATAAGCGCTGTACATGTTTATTTACATGTTTACAATATATATGTGACTATTATTATTCCAACTCAATGTTAATCCTTGTAAAATGATATAAAGTAATTCGGGAAACGGCGGTGTATTAAAGTAAGTTTGCATATTATACAGCCAGTCGTTCCTGAATTATTAGATGTCGGATCAAGCGCAATATATGCGATTTCAAACATGGTTTTTTTATTAGTGCATGACGTGTGTGCCTAAACTTATGTAGCGAGAATAATGATTCATTGTTCGTCACCGTATGGGACCTTTCGAGTGGTCATCGAACAAAGATGGCACAGTGATGTCAGTAGTCATGGTGAGTCCTTCCACTCGACCAACTGTATTACCTGAGAGAGAGAGAGAGAGAGACAGACAGAATATTAAACTGCTGTGCCGTGACTCACGCTTTTCAGTGCAATGCACCCATTGTGACGTCATCGCCGAGCCTTTTGCTATCTACTGTAGTTCGCTCGATCGCAGGCGCCACGTGTGTATACATGCATATAACACAGTACGCGTTTGTATGTATGTGTGTTGTGATGACCGTTGTACTGTGTTGTAACCAGCTATGGCCATAATGCATTTTGCATTTTAATGGTTCCAGAGTGTTATGATGATTCATTTTGGAAAGATGGATAGCCGTATAGGGAGCAAGGCGAACAACGGGAAAACGAATGAGTATTTTGGAATATATTGCTCTTATTTATTATGTATCCAAATCCACAGTTAGGTCACGTCATGGACCGTTTATTTTATTGCAAAAATACCGACATTTATCAGTCATAATAGGTTTTTTTTTTGCTCTGTTCATCGCCAAAGATACATTCATGAGTGTAAATTAACCCAACAAATATTGAAGATACTACTAAAACAGAAAGGTTTTTTTTTATTGTGCTTTGTCAAAAGACGTAAGAGCGAGTATTGTAGATTCCCTTTGTTGACAGCTAAATAATATAACAATGTTTTCTAAGCAACAAAACAAAACATGGCCTTGTTGTTTTCGAAATAATTCGAACATAATTACATAGATGCGTGGATTGCGAGGAAAGGAGACTTCAAAAAATAAAATAATGAAAACAAGAATACATGTCATACATTATATAATCTTTTACGTCTGTATTTTACCATCACTGTACTTGTCTTTGATTATGACTATTTCCTTTTGTAAACCTCAAAATCTTTAACCAGTGATAACGAATTTGAGAATGGATACTGAATGCTAGGTTTCACTAATTTAATTAATTTAATTGATTTTTTAGTGTTGGTTTATTTATTGTAAGGTGCCAAGCAAACACAAACGTGTATACACATGCATAATGTTTAGATTTGCTGAATATGATTGCTTAGGTAAATGTATATGGTATCAGTGGAAAATCACGCTATATTCCTATTTGATACCACGTAGTCCATGCTAAACACATCACCAAACTCTGGCGCATGGTTTGGCGATCAAGTCGAACGCCAGACTCGGAAGAAAAGTAGCGAGTAATTCTCTAAAATTAACCCTAATGGGGTAGACACGTCGCCCCACGTGAAAAAAAAAGGCATCGGGACACGGAACGTCGGCAGGAGTATCTGGAAAAGCCATTTGTGGAAGTGTGATAAAGATGAAAGCACGAGGAGAATTACTGTGATTGGACCCGTAATGACGGGAGCAGAAAGATCCACGTCGGTCGCCTCTGTCGTCAAAGAAAAGCAGCCAAGGTTTTAAAGGGGTTTTTCTTTCTCTTAAAAGGGAGGGGCACCATGCGGAAGAGGAGAAGTTGGTTTTGGTTGTGGCAAAGACCAGGAGGCTTCTGAAAGGCCCGTTTTATAAAGATATTTTTCAATGATGGCTAAAGTGTAACACGCCTTTTTTGCGGCGGTTTACCGTGTCATATTTTGACGAGCCTCATGGATAAATTTTATGAAGCATAAATCTTTAATGTATTGTGCACGCCTTTCTTAACTGAAGGAAAAATATCGTGTTGTTCCGTCATTCTTACCCCTTTAAAAATCAAATCTTGAATGAGCGCTATAGAATGTGCATTCCCACTTTCCTGCATATGTTGTTAATGGTAGAACAATTATGACAGTCATGTGTCGGAGAACTATAGTACATTTTTTGTAGCTTAACTAGCTTTAAATTGAGGTATGTTTTGCGATGAAATCATTTCATTTCATTAATTTTTGAGTTGTTGCCTTGAACTCCTCTGCGTGTTTGTGCAAAAATACTGTAGAGCGAATGATTGCCCAGACTACTCAACGATGATATCTTTGTTAATATCACTCTCTAACTTCAATAGTTGCAGAAATAAACGAAGTACCGTGAAGAGCCAACATGGAACAAAGGGAAGTATGAACTTGACCCCATTTCATTTTCAACGAAGCATGACACAAAACATGACACGAAGCGGGGGTAAACTATGACTGCCCTTTAACGAAGAAAAGCCCAAGAGCGTTCATCATCCCCAAACACACTCTGCCCTTTCCCCTGCGGATTCCACAAAGAGTCAAGTTCATCCGTTTGCATCCCTTGATAATTATANTGTTTAGATTTGCTGAATATGATTGCTTAGGTAAATGTATATGGTATCAGTGGAAAATCACGCTATATTCCTATTTGATACCACGTAGTCCATGCTAAACACATCACCAAACTCTGGCGCATGGTTTGGCGATCAAGTCGAACGCCAGACTCGGAAGAAAAGTAGCGAGTAATTCTCTAAAATTAACCCTAATGGGGAAGACACGTCGCCCCACGTGAAAAAAAAAGGCATCGGGACACGGAACGTCGGCAGGAGTATCTGGAAAAGCCATTTGTGGAAGTGTGATAAAGATGAAAGCACGAGGAGAATTACTGTGATTGGACCCGTAATGACGGGAGCAGAAAGATCCACGTCGGTCGCCTCTGTCGTCAAAGAAAAGCAGCCAAGGTTTTAAAGGGGTTTTTCTTTCTCTTGAAAGGGAGGGGCACCATGCGGAAGAGGAGAAGTTGGTTTTGGTTGAGGCAAAGACCAGGAGGCTTCTGAAAGGCCCGTTTGGATATGATGCGGCATATCCGTGGCGTTATAAAAATATTTTTTAATGATGGCTAAAGTGTAATACGCTTTTTTGCGGCGGTTAATCGTGTCGTATCTTGACGAGCCTCATGGATAAACTTATGGAGCATAAATCTTTAATGTATTGTGCAATCCTTTCTTAAAACTGAAGGAAAAACAGCGTTGTTCCGCCATTCCTCCCCTTTAAAAATCAAATCTTGAATGAGCGCTACAGAATGTGCATACCCACTTTCCTGAATATTTTGTTCATGCATGGTAGAACAATTATGACAGTCATGTGTCGGAGAACTATAGTACATTTTTTGTAGCTTAACTAGCTTTAAATTGAGGTATGTTTTGCGATGAAATCATTTCATTTCATTAATTTTTGAGTTGTTGCCTTGAACTCCTCTGTGTGTTTGTGCAAAAATACTGTAGAGCGAATGATTGCCCAGACTACTCAACGATGATATCTTTGTTAATATCACTCTCTAACTTAAATAGTTGCAGAAATAAACGAAGTACCGTGAAGAGCCAACATGGAACAAAGGGAAGTATGAACTTGACCCCATTTCACCTTCAACGAAGTATGACACAAAACATGACACGAAGCGGGGGTAAACTATGACTGCCCTTTAACGAAGAAAAGCCCAAGAGCGTTCATCATCCCCAAACACACTCTGCCCTTTCCCCTGCGGATTCCACAAAGAGTCAAGTTCATCCGTTTGCATCCCTTGATAATTATAAGTTACTTGATACTCACTGAAATCTCTCGCCCCACTCGGAGCTTAGTACCCATAGCTCGTTATCCACATTCTGACTGTGCATAGATTAAGTTGGAATTCGGCAAGACTTCCGACTTTGTATAGAGACTGAGCGATACCACTGTCCAAATTTCCCATTTTGCTAAAAATGTATAGATGAATTATAAATATAAAGGAATATAGACAATTAAATTCCTGTATTATAGTCATGATCAAAACAAGGAGATTCAAGAAAATTGTAATACATTTTCAATCCTCATTTCATTTGTATTTATTATGATAGAAATATGCAACACATATTCGATGAGTGACTAAGTAAAAACACAGGAATCCACGATATTTTGTGGCGATGGTCGTATTCATAGTTATAAATATGTATAGTTGTTTAAGATAAAATGTTATTTTGTGATTCGGATTCGGAAACAGTTTGAACCAAATTACACGCAGAACTGGAAATATAACCTCCGCAGTAAACAAGCGAGAATGGTATCGGTAAAACCGTAACAGCATGATAAAGTTGCAGTGTCTCGTGAAACTCCGACAATTTAATGAGACATTCGGTATAGATATTGAAGTGAATAAAATGACTAATTCTGTAAGTGGATGATTGCTATTTCAACTTTGCCTAAACCCCATTTCTGTCAAATGAATTAATTTATCGGCAGTGAGAACATGATATTTTTCGCGAGGCAACTAGGCAGGTGCATTTATCAAATGATCCTTCTTGACTTTTAAAGCGATCAGTGAGCTCATGCCATCGCGATCATTTGCAATGATACGAGAGAAAACTGTCTTCTTATAAATCCAAAGACACGACTTCCTTTTAGACTCAGTGACGCAAGCTAAGTAGATTTGTAAGGATATTTCAACAAAAACAATCAGCCAATACTTTTTTTTGTTAGAAATCAATTGAGCATTGTTTTTCCGTGTTTGAAATTAAACAAACAAAAATTATGGGGGAGGATCATTAAAAAACACAAATTTATAAACCATTTCCTGGATTGGGACCTAAACTTACGAGATTATGAAGCAATATAATTATGCAAAGCCGCCGAGATTCAGAAAATTTACGGCCATTTAAACCTTCCGAAATATTGTTTTAAATGAAATTTCCCTGCCTATGCATGGTATCGAGGCGCATATAATCTATTATAAAATCATCATTTTCGTTTTCTCTTTCTGACTTTTTTTTTGTTGCGGTCTTTTGTTTTTTGCCTCCTTCAAGTGTCGACCAGGGGGGTGTTTCATAAAGATTTCGTAAAATTACGCATGACTTGACGAACGACTTGTATATGAAAAGCCAAATAGGATGCTCAATCATTATTGAATACATCAAATAAAATTGAACTGTGCAGATGTAGATTAACATTATTATGATAACAAACATTATTATTGCAAAGTAAATTATTTTGCCATAATTAAATTGAGGTTATTGAAAATATCAGAAAAACTTTCGGCATCCTATCTGGCACTTCATATACAAGTCGTTCGTAAAGTCATGCGAAACTTTACGAACAACTTTATGAAACACCCCCAGGTCACATGCCCCCTCCCGTGTAACCCAAGATACGTCACTGATTGAAAGGTCTCGTACATGAACAGAGTCGTTTCATTCTTGCTCTGAACCTCGATATAAATCACTCCTTAAACGTTTGGCTCGATCATCACTCCAAAATTAAAGTGAAATACATCTACCCAAATCTCATAGAAATTTCGGCGAATATATATCAAAGAAAACGACATTTTCTTTTGAACACTGTCTTGCACATTCCTCACTTTTGCGTTAGATCTAAAGCAAATATCCGTTATACACCATTTCGATAAACAAGGTGAAGCGTTAACCTTAGTCCTATATTTTTTTAACGAAAGTAAAAATCACTTCCTAACAAAATAGTATCAATTATTATTATCAGCCAACATTATCATTAAACAAAAATACAATAGGAAAAAAGCTTGTTTTTCAAGTGTATTTTGGAATTCAGGTCAAACCGTAGAGCTATGTATTTCATAAGTATAACCATGTCCACGACTCATTACGTTGGCTACCCAGCCGATTGACCATGCCCTATCACGTCATCGTTCGCTCTCATCTTGAAAAAGTACACTCGTCAGACTTAGAGCCAGAAAGGCGCTAAACTCTGTGTGAAAGCACTATGCATTAACACCCCTTTTGGTTCGAGTCGTGTCTGTGAATACTCTTCGAGTGACCAGCGGTGTAGAAACACGTCGCATTCTTTTTTATAGATCTAATTTGACATCTTAATGAGAGGGGCTTCCATCCCTGTATAGTTCACCATCTGGGGGAGATAGCTGGACGATAAACACATTTTATCGCCATCAAGATGATTCCATTTAAAGGTGTTCTGCACAGTTTCTGGAACATTTGGTCAATTTAAATCGGTATGGACTTTAAGATTGCAGTCCGACCAAGTATTTCCCAGAAATGTTTTGCAGTTGGTTTTTATTTTTTGGATGTGCATATGCGTGCATTGTCCATTTTAAAAGCATATAAGTATAAGTACAAATTACACTTTTAAAAGAAAAGGTTTACATTTCTCCCTTGAGACAATGAGAATGTTTGATATTAAATTTAATATTTTTGCTCGAAAATCTCTCAACCTTTAACAGGCATTTCACATGCAATTCAAACACGTCCATTTTAGAAATTAAAAAACTCATCGTATATGGCATAAGTTCTTGGTAGCAGAAAAACTATCATGCTTTTACAATTTGTAAATTTGAAAACAAATCAACAAAATGGCGCCGCTGTTAAACCAAGTTTTTAATATCATTTAAATAAGTTATAGTTAAACATTTGACATTTTAAGACATCAGCTTGCTCTCAATTTATAGGAAGTGTTCATGAGAAGTACACCATAATATAGCCTACATCAGTTTCGGAAGAATGAGTCCAAAATCGGATTGTTCTACATCTTCCTAAGATAACGGTGATAGTGAATGGGATTATTTTCAACGTACACGATACTATGGCGTCGGCACTGCTCTGTTATTTGTATACTTCAGTCAAGGATGAATAATGAACCTTTCTTGACGTCGACGATGAGTTTACAGCTGAGCACATAGCTCTTGGAGGGTCCTCATTTCCAACAACTTCCTGTACATTTCTCGCATGGTAGCACTCTTCATACTCGATTTGGCCTACGCAATAGCGCTGTTTGTTTTTCCAGAGGAATTCATTTTCATATGCATGACAAAAACACGTTCCCTTTAAATTGTGTACTGTGGTACAAAAATCAAATTTGTATCATTTAAGTGGCGGAGTGAAAGTCTAATATACATTCAACTAGGAAAAGATGTTAACATAAAATGATGAGTTGGTTTATATGTTTGCTAAATGGTTTTCCAGACGACTTCATTATTAGTTTGTGTGCTTATGCATGGTTTTCTTGAGCAGCTCGTTGCAATTTTGTCTGATTTCCATCAAAGTGCGTATTCTGTTACGAGTGCAGACCATTTTTGTGGCAGTGGGAAAGTGCTATAACATACACAATCATGAAGGGAGGACAGTTGCACTATAATGAATGAGCTAGTGTGGAAAGGATATGGGTGCTTTGTGGTATAGCAGTCTCGTGGGGTGTACGGTTACGCCGTTTATGTAGCAGGGGGAGACCGGGCTGAAAGGCTGAAATAGGATCCATCATTCGTCCTGCAGTTTGTTTGGTTGACACTGATGCATGATAAGTTCCACTACAGCCCTGTCTGGGATGTATTAAGTTCAAGAGATAAGGAATGAGAGAGAGAGAAAGAGAGAGAGAGAGAGAGAGAGAGACCGAAAGGTTGGGTCTAGGGAGGGAAGAGAAGAGAAAAGAGGGAGAGGGGGAGATGCATACACACACTTTCACATACACAAAAAGAGTGTCAATGAAATATATTATCTGCAGAGAGAAAAAGAGAAAGAGAGAGAGAGAGAGAACATACAAGGAAAGTTACATGCACTCACTCACCTACCCTACATACATGTATTCTAGGAATATATCTGTTTACGTGTACTGTTCTTAGAAAATATTCTGATGGTCACATTTCACCGTTGATGTCCAAGAAATGTACTTGAAAAAAATGAAGGTAGGTTTCGCCTGTACAATTGTTTCATACTAAAAAAAGGGACTTTCTCACTTGTTTTCCTTTTCATAGAAATAGTGACAAGTCATGTACAGTAGGCCTACTGGTATATCATCAATTGTTTGGTCTGAGCAAAGACCTATGGTCTGAGTGAGGACACTCCTGTTTGCTTACCTTTTTTTATTGAAGGGAAAATCTGCTTACAGAAGTGATACACATTCTTCATATCTAAAAGATTGATTGTTTATGTATATATATATTTTTTTTTTTTGGGGGGGGATTGATTTATTGATAGAGATCATTTTTTGTGTGAATATTTGTCATGAAAATCAATTAAACACATGTACATGTATAAACATATAGAAAGGTAATTAAAAAGAGTTTTATGCTCATTTCAACCATGTCCATATACATGTAAGAGGTTAAAGGCTTTTTTCAATGAATTTACCATCTTATCTCTTTAATTTTGTTTATGATGAAGAAGATGATCCATATCATTTCCAAACTGGGTTTGTAGTCTCGTGACACTTTTTCTTTAAAGGGTGCTGTAACTAGAAAAGAAAAAAAAAATAGTTGAAAAATGCTGGACTAACCAAGGAGGATATTACTCTTTGGACTAACACTTCTCATACATCATAACATGTAGATCTCCAGTGATAGAATGAAGGCCGGACAGGGTCACTATCTAATTACTGACGGAAGGATATAAAGTAGGATGATGCTTGTATGTGACACTCTGTAATGAGGGCACCTTGTTTATTTGGACCAAACATGATCTGGTAGATTGATTAACTCGCCTTGTTATGTCTAATCTGTGTTTGGCTTCTCGGTTGATGTTTATTATGAGATACTTTCATTGCTTTGAGGTCATCAGGCGAGGGGTAAACAAATAGATCACTGCTTGAAAGCACTGCCTCCTCCTTTTGCTCCTTTTGCTCCTCCTCTCCCTTCTCCTCCTCCTCCCCCTCCTCCTCCTCCTCTTCCTTAGTCTGTTGATGCATACTTTACGTGACACTTAAAGGAGAAGTTTACCCTGATTTTAAATTGGTTATGTGATATGTCTAATCTGTGTTTGGCTTCTCAGCTGGTGTTTATGAGATGCTTTAATTAATTGCTTTGAGGCCAAGCAATAGAGGAGTAAACAAATAGATCACTGCTTGAAAGAGAAGTGCCTCCTCCTTTTCCTTTTCCCTCTCGTACTCCTCCCTAGTCTTCTGACACAGACTTTAGTAGTTCACCCTGATATTAAGTTGGTGAAGCAGAAGCAGAAATATGAGGAAAACATGTCACTAAGGGTGTGAGCTAAAACTAATTGAAAATAGGAAAGTTATGAATTTCTTATGGTGCGATCAATCAAACACAAATTGCCAACTCTATAGAGTGCTAGATCGTGCAGTATGCATAGTCTCACAGTATAGCCAGTTAGCCACTATGTTACTATACCGGTACCACTGACAAAGGTTTCTTCCACCAAACTGCACGTACAACACATGTACCTCTTCCCATTTGCTTGAATTGGATAGCCTCGTTCCAAGGCTTGGGACAGAGTTTGGGCCCTCCGGGTTCAAGCAATGGTGTGTGAGAACCTTGATGCCAATGATTTTATAACAACTTTTGATTAAGACCCGAATTAGTGAGGGTTTTAAATAGTAGTTCATAGAAACTCTTTTGAGTTTTGCTGACATGTTGAATGACAAATTTTCTTTCAGAATTTTTTTATTATATCTTTGTTGTTGTTGTCCTTTTCAAGTATTTTAAGTGGTTTGTTTCTGACTAACCATTACTTTTTGGTGTAAATCAGCATAATTTATCATTTCATCATCATCTTCATGCCAAGACTTCTCAGTCAGTAGCCAACTCAATATGAACTTTTTGTTTCTCTCTTCACTTCATTGATGCAACAAGTTTGTTTTTATCATTTTGATTATGATAATAGTCATGATTTGTTCTTGAGTTAGGTACATTGTAATTATGCAAAAACCGTGAGAGCTTACTTAATGATTATAATTCCAAGAAAGGTTTATTAATTATTGATTCTTTTTCTACTTGCAGGGTATTGATAGGAGCACCAGAGGCCCCTACGAGCCAGCCTGGTGTGACCAATGGGGGCGCCGTCTACAAGTGTCCTGTAGCCCCTCTCAGCGGCAGCGGCCAATGTGAACAAGTCCCCTTTGATACCACCGGTGAGTAAAATACAGCGCCATATATCATATCAATCTGTGTACATTTTGTACTTAAAAATATTCGCAAGTATGAATTGCATTGAGGCGGGTGGCAACTGCTGTAATATGAGTATGTTGCTAGGTGAGGCAAGCCTCATTATTCCCAATTTTATTTAAAACTTAATTTTTAAAATTTTTATTAGAGCATTGAAGACTGGTGCTTAAAGGAACTAAGGAATTGACTGTAGCTTGCCCATTATTTAGTATAGATAGCAATATTTATATACTGAGATTGACTTCAATGAGGTTAATATATTTTGTGACAGTTTTCCGTTTACCTGCAAGCTGCATATGTCATCCCTCCATAATGTTTGACAGTGATGGGTTCATCAGTCTCCAATGGAACATACCATTCTCACTAGGGGGTATGGGGACCCCCTTGGATTTCCAAGTGCCCTGAAATTATTGTATATCAACTACTGCTGGTGGCTCCCATGTAACATGCACTGAGCGTAATATATAGAGTTGTTTGACATGACAGAAAACCAAACAAAAAGTTGCAAAGTTAATTCAATATCTCTCAGACTACTGCAACCAGATCGCAAAGAATTTCAAGAAATGAACTCCATTAATTTCAATAGCCTATTGTATGGTCTATATAAATCAAGTCCAGTTTGCACAATTACAAGGTGACATACATGTACCAGATACAAGGTTGTTGAGATTTCATTGATGATTGCGGTGATGAACTTTGGTTTGGCGTTGATATGGAGGCGTCGGAGCGGGACCAATGCTCGCTACCGTTAAACCAACGCTAAAGCAACACCGGCTTCAGCGGTGCACCGCTAAGGCAACGCCCGTTTTTTTTATTTGTTTCCCATTTTGTGCGCAATGACGGGTTGTCGAAATTCGGCCCCCTCTCCCTTCTGTTCAAGGAACGCTCCAACAAAGTTCTGGCGGTGTGACCGGGCCTTTACTTCATTGTCTGTGATAAGGGTCAGAAGTATTTATATAGGAAAGCAAAGGCCGATTAGTAAAAGCCATCGGCCATCATTTGATATCTTGTGTGACCTTGCGTTACTAAAGCTGCATTTACACTTCAAGCAAAAACCATTGGTTTTTCTCATATTCCGGAGTTTTTTTGGAACTACATGTACTGGTACCCATAAACAGAATGAAGAACTCACTTCTCGAGTGTGGTTTTTCGAAATGCCAGCTGAAACTCCACCGGTTTTTGCAGTGTGAATACTCGCGCTTAAAACACAGAAAAAAATATTCCGTTTTGTTGTCATGTGATTCTCCTTGCTTCTGTGGTAACCAATGCAAAGTAGCAACTAGTGGGATATCGATATGGACCTATTCATGGGAGTGGAAATTATTGGTTAAATACAAGCAATAAGATATTAGTAGTCCAATTCAAATAGATATGAGAAAATTTCTTTACTAAGAAAGTACAAGTTAGCTCTTTTGAACAAAATGATATATGATATTGATATAACTGTTATTTCAGAATTGTTCAATTGACCAGAGGACCGTTTCACAAAGCCTTTTTTCAATGACAATTAACAAAATTCAGTGACAAATCTGCTGATAACCAATCAGAAGCAAGGATTTGAGGAGCTTACAGCATAATCAACAAACTGTCATTTGTTACTAATGACAAGTTTGTTAAACACCCCCTTGTTCTTAATTGTTATCATGTGATTCTCCTCGCTTCTGTGGCGTGCTTCCAATGCAGAGTAGCGATATGTGGGGCATGAGCCTATTCATGGGAGTGGAAATTACTGGTTATACAAGCAATACAATATTGGTAGGCCAATTCACATAGATACAGTGTATGAGAACATTTTTACAAGTAAAAGGTAGCTCTTTTGATCAAAACGATGAATGATATTAATATACATATAACTGTTATTTTAGAATTGTCCAATTGACCAGAGGCCCATTTCACAAAGCCTTTTTTCAATGACAATTAACAAAATTCAGTGACAAATCCGCTGATAACCAATCAGAAGCAATGATTTCAGTAGCTTATAACATATAAAAAAAAGTTTTGTGAAACACCCCCTGGAAAGTGATATTGATTGATTGAGATCCTGCTTTCATGGAAAATGAAATCATAGACAAACATGGAAATACTGAGTGTAAACCATCCTGATAATCCAATTTCTAGAGCAAAGTTTAATCCACTAATTTGCTTCTTTCAATCAGGGGAGATGCCATGTCCCATTTTTTTTT
>BEXV01001724.1:65052-78196 GCA_003118195.1 Hemicentrotus pulcherrimus
GGGGGGGGGGGGGGGGGGGATGAGGTATCCATTACGGTCCCTAGGCAAGCAGGAAAGAGCTCATTGAAGACATGGTGCAAGGCGGTGTCAGAAACACTACCCCTGTAGCGGAAGAAGGGTGGCAGGAGTTATGTAACATTCAAATCACAAACATCCTTTCAATCTTCAGGCATGATTTTCATGTGTAATATTAGTGAGGTTCACAAGGCAGTCTTTTAAGTTAATGTTTCGGTTGGAGTTCTAAACACTGAAGTTGTGTTGTAATAATGGACCGTGTGGACGCACTCGTGGTTACAAAACATTATGGTAATCGATGACCAACGATTTCACAGAAAGTATTTCATGACATATCTGGAGCTCTCGCACACTTTGCACCATGCTAAATTTTCTTATTTCATCTTTTTTTGGTATCCATTCAGGTGGCCATCTTTGACCAGAATTTGGTTGAGATCACTTCTGTTTCTGGGGAGCAGATTGTCTCCTATTTTGGATACAGTGTTGCTTCTGTTGACGTCAATGGCGATGGGTGAGTATACATGTTATTAGCCAACAGCAGTTTCGTAAATTAAATGGCAAAAAGAATTAGCTTTGCCTCCTCAAATTGGCAGCAAGTCTTCTATCTTCCGCTCTTAACCCGTTGACTACTGAATTGTATAAGTCCCATAGGCTTAACACAGGGACCACCAGGTTCCCGTAAGCAAAGGGTTAACAATCTTTAAGAAATATTCAAAAAAGGGTGTTAAACAAACATAACTTTTATTTGGATGAAAATTACAGAATAATACAAAAAGGCTCATTTTGTAAATAAAAGTATGGATTATGAATTTAACAATTTTAACTTGGCTGAATCAGATATTTTAACAATACTTCAAACTGAATCATTCCTATTCTTGAAAAGTACAATGTACAGCAATAACAATGAACTTGAGTCTTGAGATATTTGATAACGAATTCTCGCGAGTAGTTTTCATGCACCCATTCTTTCCCATTGAAATTTGGATCATTTTAACCAATCACTTTCGAATCACTATTGCCTCTCATCTCTTTTATCTTTCTCCTTCCCCTTCATCATTCGACCCTTGAACCCTCACCCTTGACCTTGTAGCCTTGACGACCTGCTGGTGGGAGCACCCATGTTTACTAATCGTGAGCCAGCTACAGAGAAGTGGGAAGCAGGACGAGTGTACGTGTATCTTCAGAACGCAGTTGTAAGTTTACTGCTATAGTCCATTTACAGATCCAACCAAAAAAGTAATTAGTACAGGGCCCAGTCTTATAAAAACCTGATATTAATTGCAACTTAGTTGCGACTGATTTATATTAATCACAACTATGTACTTTGGAGATGGGGGACTGCAAACCTGTGATTTGACGTAAAGCCATCTGTCCCTGTTTCACACATACAAGCATATATATGCTTTCTTTTCATTTAATCTTATTGCACTCATAGAAATCGAGCTCACTTTGGTCAACATTGGTTAAAGTTTGTTATTAATTTGGGATTGATTTGAATCAATCGCTACTCTTTATAAGCAAGGCGCCAGATGTGATGGTAGTGAAACAATCCATTTATATTGTACCAGGCTATATGAGGGGCAGATACAGGATTTTTGGATAGGGGGAGGTGTATCCTGAAGAAAAAAAAATAAGTCTGACATTCAAGCCCAAAAAACTATGGTAATCAGATATTATAATGTCTTTTGAGTATGACATTTAAAGGTGGGCACGTTTTTCTTTGGTGTTGGTTAGTTTTCAATGGAGGCATGGGTTGATTCTAACCCTTCCCCAAAACTGCCAATGATTTTAGAATCATTGAAAGATCAATCCAAATTATTTCCAGAGACATGAAAGAATAACTCATTGATGCTTTGACACTATAGGAACCAAGTTAGTCCCTGTACAAAAAAAGAACAAACTTATAAACACTCTGTCAAAAAATGTTTAGAAAATGTTTTCTATTTGAATCAAGGATATCTCTTAAAAATATCTGGTTACCCTCATTTTTTCCTTCATATTCTGATAAATAATAAAGTATAGATGTGATTTCATACAAAAATGTTGGTTTGGATTCTGGCTAAACATTATAGGAATCAGTTTTATGTGAAGAAGACCTACATTTATTTGAATGGGATTCCTGCCCCTGTAGGGGACTTGGGAGCAGCATGAACTGCCCTAGTGTTCCAATACATCCAATGTTCCTTGTACAAAGGGGATGGGAGCAAGGTCCCTTATTGCAAGACCCCTACTTTCATCAGCTCAGGTGAGCATAAGGTCTGCGGACCTCTTGTTATTTCTAGTAGATTTATGCATCTATAGATAATTGTATTGCCCTTTGCTTTTGACTTTGTAGAATTCCTTAGGGGCTCCTCAAATGCTGACAGGAAAGAAGATCAGGGCTCGCTTTGGCTTCTCAATCACATCCATCGGTGACTCAAACCAAGACGGATTTAATGGTAAGACTGTTATCAATGATGATGATGATGGTGGTGGTGGTGGTGGTGGTGGTGGTGGTGGTGGTGGTGGTGGTGATGGTGGTGGTAGTGGTGGTGGTGGTGGTGATGGTGATGGTGATGGTGCTGATAGTGGTGTAGGTGATGGTGGTGGTGGTGAAGATGATGATGATGATGATGATGATGGTGGTGGTGATGATGATGATGATGATGATGACGACGACGATGACGAAGACGACAACGATAATGATGATGATGATGATGTTGATGATAATGTTCTCCATTTGCATAGCATCTAATACATATTAGATGTCTCTAAGTGCTTTACAGACATAACATTACCCCTGTCATATGATTCAGGCTTGCCCGCGCACAATTTATGCACATTCTCCACTCCCTGAGGAGCATATATTCCACACACACCTTTGATGTAGAGATACCCACAATGCTGAACAACCCACAATGACTTAAGCAACCTCCTTCGTACCCATTTAACA
Source organism: Hemicentrotus pulcherrimus (assembly GCA_003118195.1). Taxonomy (NCBI): domain Eukaryota; kingdom Metazoa; phylum Echinodermata; class Echinoidea; order Camarodonta; family Strongylocentrotidae; genus Hemicentrotus; species Hemicentrotus pulcherrimus. Next base: position 68,000 of record BEXV01001724.1, read on the forward strand.
TCAAGATGAAAAAAAAAGCAGTGCAGATGTAATGCTTTTCTCAAGTACATACATGTACTGTAAGTGATGCTCAAGAATTCAAACTCATTATGGCACCTCTATGGCAGTGACAGCCAATGTCACCTTGCTAAACACACAACTCGCAATCAAATCCTGGGGCCCTGTTTTATAAAACTTGTTTTCAATAACAAATGTCACATTCCTATATTACAAAATTTGCTCTCAGCCAGTCAAATGCATCAATTTCAGGTGCCTATCCCAGTTATTTCTACTTATTATTAATAATAACAAAAATTATGAACAGGGCTGGATCATAGAGAGGCAGGGAGCCAACCACTGATATGTACACCATTCATCATTCAGCTTTTTAAAGCCCCACTGTAGGCCCTACTACTTGTAGCTTCTTGCTCCCTCTATATAGAAAACAAGATAAGGCGGTGCCCGTTGGTCCCCCATGATCCTCTTTTTCTTACGGTGTGTTGATTGAGAGCTGAGTTAATATGTAACCACCCGTCGGTGACTACGCTAGGAGGTCTAATCCCTCCTGGCCAAACTAATACAGAAGGGCTTTAAAACAGTTTTCTTAATTCCTTTATCTTGAATTTAGATGTTGCCATTGGAGCTCCCTACGATGGTGAGGATAACTCAGGAGTTGTATACATCTATCATGGCAGCGCAGAAGGACTTAGACCGACAGAGTCTCAGGTAAGTGCATAGCTCAGTGCAAGAAGGTCTTGAAGAGGTGATGTGACCTTTGCCCTGGACTTTATTTTGTTGGTTTGGTTTGGTTTGGTTTTATTTTCTGTATAAAAATTTAAATACATTCAAGAATACAATTTACAAAAATAATACAAATCAAGGATTAAAAACGGCTGGAATGCTCTATTCAGAGCCATTATTAAAATGGCTCTGTTCTTCCTAGAGGTCCTTTGTGAAAGCGTACAAACTACTTGAATATTCTACTGCTTCTTTTAGTGAGTAAATTGCCACGGGTAAACATCCATGCCCATGCCTCCATCTCCTAAAGATACATACATGTATATACAGGGTTAGGGTTGTTCTTCAATTCAATTCACTTCAATGTGGATTGTTAAAAAATACAAAGCAGTAGCCCAGGGACTAATCACACAATGTTTACAATTGGAAAAATGGTATCGATACAATAGGATCATGGATTAAAACAAAACAAAATTGATAAGAAGCTAAAGAACATACAGGTAATCAGTACAAATCAAAATCACACTTTCATGCAAGTATAAAGCTTAAGAAACTAAACGTTCCTCATTTTGCAAAACAGAAGCAATATTTTGGGAAAGGTTTAGGGTTTGGGATAGGGTTGCAATAGGATGTTGGGTTGTGGTTTGTGTTAGGGTGGGGGATGCAATTGTGTTTTAGGGTAGGGTAAGGTGTAGAGTTTGGCCCAGGGTTTAAATTACAAATTTAGGAAAAAATAGGAATCACATCTAGAACAAATTGACCATAAAGCAGTTTTTGCTTGAGATTATTCATAAAGCAGGTCAAATAAAATTGTAATTTATGAATGCCAAGAGGAAAACGGTTATTCAATTCAGATCTTTGTGAAAGCATAGTTACAGACTAATTGAAATGTGTACTGTTCATCCTAACAAGTGAATTGCTGCAGGTAAAAATCCTTGCCTATGCCCCTCCTTTTTGCTTTACGTTGGATCTTTGATTTTCATCAATTAATTTCCCTTTTTTGATGCAATTGCTTCAAATTTATACCTTAGTCAATTACACTAATACCACACCTGAGTTTCAATTGATTTTACATCCATACTGAATCCATTTGAGAAGACAAAGAGCTAACTGAACAAGGCTATAAAACCTGGCCCCTGTTTCACAAAAACTATTTCAAGAACAAACGATAAAGTTCTATGGCAGATTCGCTCTCGGCCAAACAGTTATTGGAACCTTTTATTGACAACAAGTTTTATGAAACAGTGCCCTGGACCACCCACAAGTAAAGTTTCCCGTACTAATCACTGACACACATCTCGCGAGCCTGCCATATTTATCCTAGACACTCCTACGTGATGTGTTGGCAAAAAGAATGCAACATCAGTCGCTTGCCAAGCCAAGCCACAGAAAGTAGAAAAACTTACCAGAAGGTTGATTTGCCCAAGATAATTTTTTTTTCCTGAAAAGCTTCCAAACAAAAGTGCGGTTGGAAACTTGAAATTTGATTACAGTGTGTTCGTACTGTATGTTTAGAGATATCCCTAAAATAATTTCTTCCTGGAAATCTCTTTGTTTAAATCAAGTACAGTTACAATCTAGTTAGTGTGTTTGTGATGCATTCAGACTGGTTTGTTGTTGTTGTAGACTAATGGATACATGTACAGAGTTTTGAATTTTAAAAAAGTCTGTCTTAAAAAGTTGGGGGAATGTATTAAGATAGCTACTTCTGAGATTTTGTCAATCCTTCATCTGAGGAGGCTATTCTGTTCACAAGTTGCTTCCTATTTGTCATTGACAAAAATGCCATACAACTGTCTAAAGTATTTATCTGAACTGGTTATTCCTGCGTAAAAGCTGTCGCTTTTCGGAAATGTGTCAAGAAATGCCATACAATTCCTGAATTGAAACAGTCCAAAGTCTTTATCTGAAATGGTTATTCCTGTAAACAAGCTGTTCTTTTTTCGAAACCGGCGAGAAATGCCATGAAAATACGTAAATTAGAACAGTCTGAAGTCTATATCTGAACTGGCTATTCCTGTTTACAATCTGTTCTTCTTCAAAACTGTCGAGAAATGCCATAAAAATGCCCAAATTGGAACAGTCTGAAGTCTTTATCACAACCGGCTATCAAGATTTAGGGGAAGAAATTACAACATTTTCTCTATTTTCCTGCCGAGACCTATCAGAGGAAACTGAGCTAGACTTCCAGTGTAAGTTATTAATTATTTTGGGAGTGTTGCGCAGGGCACTGGCATGTAGGGTGAAGAAAATAGAGGAAACCTCGGGGGAAAGGGGGAATTTCCATCAGTGGGTCTAGTGGGAATCGATAAGACCAAGTGTTTAACTCCCCTAGTTCTTGTTGTGAGAAAGTCGATCCACTCTCATCGGGGATGTGATGGTTTAAAAATGACCTGAATTTAAAATGCAACATGTGCTGTGGTTTCATTATTGAGAAAGTGAAACAGAGTTTACGAATATCAACTTTGAGTACTGGTGATAGCTTTTGGAATGCAAATAGATTCTTTCATCATTTATGATGATTTATAAATGACTTGAATTTCAAATGCGCACCATGTGCTGTGGTTTCATTATTAAGAAAGTGAAACAGAGTTTACGAATATCAACTTTGAGTACAGGTGATAGCTTTTGGAACGCAAATAGATTCTTTTATCATTTAAAAAAATAGAGTTTCATTTATAATTTGAAGCATTTCTCCTAAACTCCATTTGGAGAAAAAAAAAACCCTGCTGCCTCCAGATGTTATGTGTTAATGAATGACAAAAGGCAATTTTGTGAGGTTAACAAACATACCCAACCACCACTCTTTCTTATAGGAAGCAGGAAAGTGAAAAGCACTATGCTTAATTATTCAAATTAGGATCGACTGTTTTTGGAAATGGTTTACCACCTTCGATTAGAACACGGATGAAATAAAACTCCTTCAAGACTAAGAGGGGATGATTTTTTTGGTTATCTTTATTATCCTATATTAATATCTTCATTATTTATTGACATTTTGATTACATGTATTCATTACATCTATATTTATCATTATGATCACCATTGTTATCATCATTATTGTCATCATCAGCAAAATCATCATTGTCACCATCTTCATCATTAACATCATTGTCATAAACATCATCGTCATCACCTTCATCACCGTCATTGTCATCATCATTGATATCATCATCATTGATATCATCATCATTGATATCATCATCATTGATATCATCACCATAAACATCAACATAATCATTATCATAATCATCATCATAATCATCATCATAATCTTCATCTTCATCAACATCATCATCATCAACATCATTATCATTGTCATCGTCATCATCATCATCACCATCATCTCCATCATCATCATCGACATCATCATCATCAGCATTAACACCATCATCAACATCAACATCCTCATCAGCATCATCATCATCAGCATCATCAATATCATCATTATCATTATCGTCATTGATCATCATCATCATCATCATCAACACTATCATATACGTGTATTGACATCCTGATGACCATGTCTCCATCCCATTCTATCTTTTATCTGTGCATCTCCAGGTGTTGACCCCATCCACACTTGGCTTCAGTGACATCACAACGTTTGGTTTCTCGGTCGATGGCGGACAAGACATGGACCAAAACGATTATCCTGGTAAGGAAACATCCACTGAGGATTGGGATGCATTTACAACAGTACCACGGCAAGCCTCTGGCATATTGATGATATAATGCATATGCATTCATTGTAAACTTGAATGAGAATAGATCTAGTTTTAGGTATTAGGCCAAGTGATGTATAGTTACTTCGAAGTGAGTAAAGCATTTTGTATTCATACAAAAATAATGTCTTTATCAATAAATTGGAAATTGAAAGACAACTTGAAAATAATTTATGTGCAGCCATCTTTTCCATTTTTCTTTTCAAAATCTTCTCACTAATTGTCATATACCTATCTACATCTCCATTTCCTACTCTTGCACATACTACACCATTTGATGAATGATACACTTACAGTAATTGTGGGGCCTCCAATTCCTGCCGTAAAAATTACGTATATCTTGATATACCCTTTGCTATACCACTCTTTATAAGTACTGCGACTGTTTGTTAAGACTGTTCATCTTTTTATGCTTACAGCAATTAGATAACTTTTGCCTTTCAATTTTGTTTTCATGTAGATCTTGTGGTTGGGGCAGAGAGTGCGGACGCTGCCATTCTTGTCAGGTAAGCTGACTTGTTTATACTCCATCATTTCATTTCATGTCAATTATTATGCCTCCGTTATGAAGTAGCCGAAGGCATTATGTTTTAGGGTTGTCCGTCCGATCATCTGTACGTCCCGTTCTTGTGATCGCGTTATCTCAAGAACCCATCGATGGATTCCTGCCAAACTTCAGTCATGCATGTATCTTGCAGAGCTGATGAATTGATTAAATGTTGGGGTCACAAGGTCCAAGGTCACAGTGCTCATTATGTATGCAAAATTAGCTTGTGATTCCATTATCTCAAGCCCTGATTAATGGATTCCTGCCAAACTGTATCTTGCAGAGCTAATGAACTGATTAGATTTTGGGGTCACAAGGTCAAAGGTCATTGGGCTCATTATATCTGCAAAAATATCTCATTATTATTATTATCAGAACCGATGGATGGATTACAATCAAACTCAAGACATAATGGATGGTGCAGCAGCGTCAAATCTAATCATAAATATATATCTGCAATACCCCTTTAGTGCTGTTCTTCACTCATACTTCAAAGTGATAACACAAATCTTGCTCATCTCACTGTTTTTTTAGGACTCGACCGGTGGTCTTGCTGGAAGCGGAGCTCACCATCGAGCCTATCGGAATCAACCTTGATAACAAAACATATGAGCTTTCTGACGGTACCATGGTAACCAGGTAGGTGTCTATCAGCCCTCCCCTCCATCATTTTGTAGTTTGAGTTTTAAAGGGGAAGACCACCCCAATATTAAGTATCTTGCGAGCTCCCCTCCCATTTGCTCTTGATTAAAGTTTTTAAAAAAAAATCATACATAAACCCTAAATATGATTATTGCAAATATGTTTCTAATCACCCCCCACATGGAAAAAAAGAATCTATTTTGTCATCAATATCAAAGATAATACAATTTTATGAAATGTAATGTATAGACCGAATTCGAGAGGAGATTTATTGTAACTTCAAAAATTCATATCACTTTCTTATCTTTATTTGGAGTTTGCTCAAACTTTCACTGACCTGTTTCTCTTATTTTCTGCTTCTATCAAAACCAACATAATATCAGGGTGGACTTTACCTTTAACATGATTTGAATTATTAATCTGTTAGATATTCACTTGAGTCTACATTCAAAGTTATGACATTACTGGTGTTAATGGTAATGGCGTTAATGACAGTTACTGATAATGGTTTTAATGGTTTTTTATGATAATGGTGTTAATCATGATAATAATAATAGCAAAAATAGTGTAAATGATAATTGTATAAAGGGTTTAAACAATGATGGTAAAAATGGTGAAAATGATAATGTTATTAATGATGTTAATGATATTAGTCATAATAGTGTTAATGATATTGGTATTAATTGTGATGAAGATCATGTTTATAATGTTGCCTTTTCAGTCATTGTCATGAAACTAGAAAGACAGGGTCTTAGTTTTTAGTTCATTCATTTGTGCTGAGTTAATTGGAAATAAACACAAATATGCACTTGATCTTTCATACTAAAGTTGATGTTCATGTCATAATTTTCCTCATAGTTTTGTTGCAATGGCGTGCTTCACTTATACCGGGAATCATCTTCCTGCCCGCATTGGTAAGTTTTATTTTCAATTTAAGGACTTCTACCATTTTATCTCCATGTTGAACTTCATGAAAGTATAGGATCAAGACAAAACGTGTCAAATTTTAAAAGAATGCCCAATGTACCCTACCATGGCAAAACAGAGTGCAAAGTGGTGATTGTGATTAGCCATGAAGGATTATTTCAATTAGTCCACTTATAACCTGCAGACTACAAAAAACTACATTCTGGTGGAGTTTTTTGTTTTTGTTTTTGTTTTCATTTTAATTCTTTGTTTTGGTTATCAAAATTAAAAGAAAGGATTGGAAAAGGGAGAATTTTTTTTTTTTTTAAAGCCTTTAAATTTGTTATACTGTTATCCACATTATATATTTAAAAAAGAGAGAAAAAGGAGAAAGAAGGAAATAAATATTAACAAGAAAGGCGTTGGTGATAATAGTCAGTTCATGACTGGTTGCCATTACAACAAAAAACAACAAAAACGTGTAAGGCTTCATCAACTTATTCTTTTCTAACATCCACTTTTACCCAACAGGCATCAGCTACACATTGACGGTGGATTCTAGTATCACCAGCAGCAGGAGGGCGCTGTTGGAAGTCACCCAGATGAGCCAAGTCACAAAGAACCGAAACCTCGACGTTGGGATGCAGTTCTGCGACCCTCTCCGAGCATACGTGGTGGTAAGCAAGTCTCCAGATGCATACCTGTCCAGGGGGGTGTTTCACAAAGATCCCATGTCAAACTTAACTCTAAAGTTGGACTTAAAAATTATGAAGAGCCATTTGTAATGTTAGGATGAAATATACTCGTAAGCAAAAACTCAAGTGTTTTAGAAGTTTCATAAATTCCACTTCAAGACCACGATTTCTCCTTGATGATAGAAAATTTCAAATAACTTTTACAAAATGTTTTCAAAGATGCTAACGGCTTTCCATAATTGTTGAGTCTAATTTAGAGATAAGTTCAACCTACGATATTTGTGAAACACCCCACTCTAGTCATGCATTCCTCCAGTGAATTGCTGTTTCGTCTACAACCAGTTTGTGTGTTACCCAATTGATATATTCCCTCATGGTCTACATCCAGTCGATCTACTCTTCATTTGGTCTAATAACCATTTGGGCTATTCAAAAAATATATATATATATATATATATATATATATATCCATAGACATGTCCCATTTATACTAGTCAATGTATATGTGTATTGAAAAGTATATATTGTTTCCTTTCTTTTTTTTTCTTTTTTTTTTGGACTTGTGATTCATTACTTGTTGTAGCTTGCTATTCTGTGCTATTTGATATGTTCGAACCTTACTGTTGTTTTTGTATTCACTGTTTACTTGATTTTGTGTTTAATAATATAAAATAATATAAAAAATAAATATTATTATTATTATTATTATTAATATTAATGATAATAATTATGAAAATAATAATGAGTAATAATATGATAATGATAATAGTAATAATGAAATTAATAATAATAATTTCATTTTTGGTAGTAATAATGATAAATATAAATATAATAAGTATAATAATTTAAAGAAGGAGAAGAAGAAGTAACCCCCCCCCCCTCTCATCATTTTCTCTCCCTGACCACAGAACACCATCCAAGACAAGCTTACTCCCATCGCTGTCGATCTTCAGTACGAGCTGAACCCGGACGAGTCCATCCTCCTGCCCTATGAGATCCTACCCATCATCAACAAGGAGGCTGTGTCTTCACAAACTAAGCAGGTCGGTTCCTCGGATAGGATGGAAAGTAATGTCCCCTGTACTGGGACTGCCTCTGTTTGCAATTAATATCAAGAACAGACCTCACTTAGAGTGAGGGTATGATAATAATAAATGAAAATAGGCTCTTGTATAGCGCTCATATCTGTCAGACTTAATTGACACTCCTTTGTGCTCAGCAATCATTACTCGAGCCCCGGCTTTAGCACGGCTTCCGTTACGGGGCTCTAGCATTTCAAGGAATTAATTCCTGCCAGATACCCATTTAAATCACCTGGGTCGAGTGCGGCAAATGTAGATCAATGTCTTGCCAAATGATATTACTGCTGTGGTAGGACTCGAACCGCGGACCTTGAGATCCACCTCTATGGAAGTGTATTATAAGTAGTTTGAAAGTAATTCATTTATGTACAGGTTTGATGATCAGACTAGTAGGATACCTTCATCATATGCCCCTCAGATAGGAAGTAAATAATAGTCCCTCTGTACCAGAGCGGTACCAAGTGAATGTCTAAGAACAGATTTTCTGTGAAGTGTATGTACAATATAAGCAACCCACTATTGTTCTGTTGAAAATAATAAGTTTTGATAAAAATATATGTAGATTATTACTAGTACTAAGTACTATTACTATTACTAGTAACTGAATGATGTTTTTTAAATAATTATTATACTTTTAAATTGTTTCTATTTCCTTACTTCTGTGCCCAGGTGTCCATTCAGAACAACTGCATGAATAACATCTGTATCCCAGAAATTGGCATCACAGTCACACCGTGAGTATACAAAATTATCATTTTAGGAAGAAAAAACAAACAAATTAGTATATTCATCCAATTTCTGAAAACATGGACTAATTTTCTAGTCCATGATCTGAATATGAATACATCTTCATTGCCAGGAATTATTTTTGATAATTTGCAAGCCTTACAAGTGTTGAAAACTCTTTACTGTTAAGTGAATGTACATGTAGCTTGCAGGGCCCTCAGGGGAGTGTGTTTCACAAAGACTAAGACCTACTTTAAGTTGGAATTAACTCTGGCTCACCATTCATGTCACTGGTTGCCCTCATCATGATATTTAGATAAGTAAATTCTGTAGATATGTGACGGTGATTTGTATGTCCCTTGAGAGACCAATGCCAGTAAAAGGTGAGTGAAAACAGTGTCATGAACGGCCTGCTACAGTTCGATCCAACTCAAAGTCAATCTTAGTCTTTGTGAAACACTCCCCAGTTTTAATACTGATGAGGCAACCCTGGGTTAACAAGACATAATATTATTACTATAAATTTTCTTGTAATTGTTATTATTATGGACAACTGAAAATATTTGTGTCAGATTATGTATAGGTATAAAAATATGAAGTTTTGCACGTACTGAAATTCTCTCCAATTTTTCTCTTCGACTATTCAGTAATCTCCCGAACATTGTGATCGGCCAGGCCCAAGAGTTGACTCTAGTTGTATCCATAAACAACCGAGGGGAAGATGCGTTCCAATCGACCCTCGCCGTCTACTACCCGGAAGGGCTTCAGTATGTCAGGCTGGAGAGGAGAGCTAACATGGTAAGGATTTTAAAAGCCCCACTGCACTACTTAGGGCTACTTGCTTATGTTAATTGAGAGCTGATTTGATGAGATAACCACCTGCCAGTGACCATGCAGGTCTAATCCCTCCTGGCCATACTAGTGCAGTGGGCCTTTAAAGGGATAGTTGAGTTATTGTTTAAGACTGCAAATGCCTTCAAAGTACTTGGTTATTGCTTTTATTCCTATTTATGACATTTCTATTTCCCTTTTAGGACCTAAAATTGCTATGAAGGTAATTTTAGACCCCAAAATGTGTGAAATTTAGATGAAATAGGATCATACTGATTCAGCTCAACTTTAAAAAAAAGGTGACTGTTAATTAATTAATTAATTAA
>BEXV01001725.1:0-17965 GCA_003118195.1 Hemicentrotus pulcherrimus
TATCATTTCTATCATCAGTTTAATGTTTTTATTATTATTATTATCCTTAATAAGTAGTTCTTTTAATTTTCTTATCTGTCTGTAAATATTACTATTTTAATTTATTAATTTTATACATGTCTGTAAGGGACCCCACTGGAAATAAGCTCTCGAGCTTTCGTGGGTTATCCTGTTCAAGCTGACCTATTTTTGATCTGTTATTATTGTATATTGTTGTATGTTGGAAGCTTGTCGAATAAAAATCAATCAATCAACCCTTATCGGAAGTCTCTAAGCGCTCTACAATAATGCAGCACGACTACCCTGCATAGCTTTAGCAGAGCAGCTGTCACGCACGCTCTGCGTTTTAAGGAATAAACTCCTGCATGTCCTACTTCATTTGGGTGGAGTGCAGCACAATGTGGATGAATTTCTTGCTGAAGGAAATTACATCCTGGAGTGGGATTCGAACTCACGACCTTATGATTGAGAGACGACAGTCAGAACCACTCTGACTCTTCCAGATTTTTCCTTCCTGGGAAGGAGTCTAAAAAGCTCAACCGATCTTGGAAGAAAAAATGGGGGGGGGGGCACGTGCAGCTACTAACTGCCTTCGAAAAGTTGGTTCTACCTATCTCTTTTGGGGCACCAGCTTCTAAGAACCTCATTCACAAATTTGAAATGGTGCAAAGAAGAGCTGCGAGATTCACTCTGAATCGATAACATAATGCCTCTAGTGTCAGCAGTATGCTGAAAAAAACTTGATTGGACCACTATACAAGAGCGCAGAGAAAATGACAGACTATAACCATCGCGCATCTTCCGGCTCAGGACTATATTTATATCACACAAGTCACCCAGTCGACGATAGCCACCCAACCACATTCCTACTCGAGAACAGTAATTGCGGAACGACCCCAAAACACGCACACATAGTTTGCAAGAATATTCAGTCAATTGGGCCTACCATTGTCTCAAAGAACAAAGAGTAGCCACAAGACCCCTTTCAACTCGGGTTACTCAAAATTCCCTAAAATCGCAACAAACAATTTTTGCAAACTTAGAGGGCGAGAACATTTTGAATAAAGCAAAATGATAATACATAAACTGAACTGTACAGGTGATGCTTCTTACTCATTTATATTTAGTTAATTGCAAAAGGGGAAGTGATAGAGTCAAGGATATAGAGAGAGGGGGCGTGGGAGATTGAGAGAGGAAGAGGAGACTAAGAAGACAGTTAGAGAGGAGGTGGGAGCGAAGGAAACTATATAGACACTTTTAAATTTTTATATCAATTTCAGAAGCTGCAGGAATCTAAAAAATGACTTTTAGTTATTTAAAGGAAATTAAAGCAATTATGTTCAAGTCCATGCATCATATCCAACACATCTCTTTGTAAACATGAACATGATTCTGTTAATCACGTCTACATCTAGCTAGCTACGTCTTGAAGAGAGGCTAGATAGACTCGACCGCCATTAATTATCACAAAACTTTTAGACTAAATCTGACGTGAAATCAGTGACAACTTTGAAGAAAACTGTGAGTTTTAGATAAGGTAGATGAAGTCTATCCCTTCCATTTGTGTTCATTTAAGAATTAAATTGTTTATTAAAAATAATTTTTTTTTTGAAGGTAAGATGTATCCTGTCAAATGACAAAGAAGGCGACTGCTTAAATGCTTCATCGATTGCTCCGGTTGTTTCATATCTACGGTAGATCACAAATTTTCAGCCCAGACTTTCGGGCCACTTTACGCGCATTAGCCGTAGCAGGTCAAGCTGTGCCTCCGGACTCTGGCCTGAGATTGAGAGTCTACGCTATGGCCAGTAAACTATGGGGCCTGGCTGTAGTACTGTCTAGAATCTAGGTAGATCTAGGCCTACTAGTCTAGGTCTAGACCCTAGTCTAGTCTAGACTCTTGATCTAGAGTCTAGTACAATGTAGTAGACTTCTACAGCTACATCTACTCTAGGCCTAGATCTAGACTAGGTCTAGTCCTAGATTTAGTCTAGTCTACTTGACAGCTTAGGCTTAGCTTAGCGTAGGCTAACGGTCTTATCCTTAGTTAGATCTAGATCTAGGTCTAGTCTAGATAGTAGTAGATTCTAGGTGTCTGCTCGCGCAATCAGTTTTGTGTGCTAAACTCCTTCCCTTAGTCATAGACCTAGAGATTGCACACATCCCTACCGACCCTAGATCTAGATCTCTTCGGTCCATGTGCATTGCGCGCTCATGCTAAATTGGTCGATGTTTTTATTACCNCCTAGATTTAGTCTAGACTAGACACTAGCCTTAGCTTAGCTTAGCCTTAGGCTAACGATCTTATCCTTAGTTAGACTAGATCTAGTAGGTGTCTGCTCGCGCACTCAGTTTTGTGTGCTAAAATCCTTCCCTTAGATCTAGATCTAGACTAGTCATACTTAGATCTAGACCTAGAGATTGCACACATCCCTAGATCTAGATCTATTCGGTTCATGTGCGTTGTGCGCTCTAGACCGAATTTTTCCGTCTCTTTCGTTATTGGGGTAGGGCCGACCCTACCCCAATAAGAGGCGAGAGAGAGATCCGACCCTACCCCAATAAGAGGCTAACGGAGGAAAGAGACAGAAAAATTTGGTCTAGAGTCTATGCGCGCTCATGCTAAATTGGTCGATGTTTTTATTAAAAATGAGATTCGAACCAATTGTAATATTGCTCGTGATCCTGAAGGTGATACCTAGAGTCTAGACTACTCAATAAATGAGGTGTCATATGAAGAGCAGTTTTTTTTCCATATTCCCTGTAGCATAGCCATAGGGGGCCACTCCCAAAATTAAAAAAATAACTTGTTCAAAACAGTGATTTAAACGTTGTTTCCATGGTATTAACTCGGATATTTACCAATTTCACGAAATGCTCCCCCAAGAGATAAGTTGGGCCAGCTCAAGTAAAGGATATATCCATGCACTTATTTTTTCTCTAGATCTAGATCTAGATCTAGATGATAGATCTAGATCTAGATCTAGATGATAGATCTAGAAAAAGTAGAAGTCTAGATCTATCTAGTTCCAAAGGATCACTAGACTCTAGCCCTAACATAGGTCTAGTTTGAAAATACCCTTACTCCACGCTTTGCATATCATGCTGTGCATTAGCTGTGCATCTTTTGAGCAAAGATTATAACTCTGCGTGAATCACTTTTTTGTCCATTCTGACCAAAATGCTATGAATATTGCACGGTTTTTGAGGGGCTGTATCATTTGATAAAAACATTGGTGAGTCTTGACATGACTATTCTGATTACATTTTTTATTCCAATATCCAACAAAAATGGTGAAAAACAATCCCAAATTGAAAATTGAAAAATAGTTCAGACATNGTTTTTGAGGGGCTGTATCATTTGATAAAAACATTGGTGAGTCTTGACATGACTATTCTGATTACATTTTTTATTCCAATATCCAACAAAAATGGTGAAAAACGATCCCAAATTGAAAATTGAGAAATAGTTCAGACATACTAGGCCTAGACCTAGCCAGAATAAAACTGACATTTGTCGATATTCCCCGGAGGTCTAGTGGAGCCAGACGTAGTCTCAGTGGAACTATAGAAACTATATAGAGACTGAAGCTTTTGGTCTAGACTAGTTCAGACACTGACACATTTAAAAAAATCATTTCTCTTAGTCTTAGTCTTGGACCTAGACTACTCTGAGATCTAGAAATCTAGACTAAACTCTAGATCGAGGTCTACGTCTCTAGTCTTACTAGTTTTCTCTTCTTAGTCTTGTAGTCTTTTAGTTTTAGTCTTGTCTTGCCTAACTATATAAGCCTTGGGGGGAGGGGGTCACAATGACTAGATGTAGACAGTAAAGTCACTAGAGGGCCTAGATCTAGATCTAGACCCTAAGTAATAATAAGATCGACTTAAAGTTGGACTTATAAGTGATAGGCTGAACATGCCAATGTTTGCTCTCGAGAGCACCATTTACTGGCATTGGTCTCTCCAGGAACGTACAATTTACTTTAGACTAGGCCTCGATCTATATGACTTAAGTATAAACTCTCCTTAGTCTGAGCGTGCTATAGGACTTTATCACAACTGACAAAAGGCATTTTTTTGTATTTTTTTTCTATGCAGAGAATGGACGACCCGGAAGGAGTATGTGGTGAAAGCCCCAATTTTCAGTCAAGTAAAACAAATACTGGCAATGAATACAGCAATGAAGAGGCTCATTTGTGTTCAGCAGAGTTGGCAATGGACAGGTAATAGAGGGGTCTATACTGTAACAATTAATGTATTAATCTGAATTCTATCAATGCATTGTATTCTTGTGATTTTTTTGTGATAACAAATGAAACTGATTTTAAATCACATGACCATAAACATTCATGATCAAAATGCAACTCATTAATTCAAACAGTACAGTGATTACTCTCTGCTGCAAGAAATGTTCCATACTCACTAGTTTGGAAAACTTTTACAATCGTGTATGGTCAACGTTGGCAAAGGAATCTTTAACAATTTCAACTGATATATTTAGACATTTATTTCAGGGCTTTACACTAAACCGGGACACTCAATATCTAATTCCAGTTAACAAGGGACTCATGCACACAGAACCAGAAATTCTATTCCGAACCCCCTACTGAAAAGTTATTACCTGCTTCATTGTTCTCAAAGATAGATGTGTTCATTTTGTAGTTGGATTGCTTTATTGACCGTTTCCATTAGTGTACCTCAAGACTAGAGAGACGTTTGACTGAATCGTTGACTACTTTCTTTTTCAGTACACAGCAGAATCTACAACATTCATCTGGGGACGCGTTTCGCCATGCAGCTGGAATCAGCAACGTAGGTCCTGTAAAGAATGATGACAAGACAACAAGGCAAAGGCCTCTACTTTCAAGGGAAGCATTGAATGACCAAGCTCAGCAGTTGATTGAGAAAATTAACGAGAAGAGGAAAAGAGATACCAATGTACTTGATGACTTTAGGAAAGTTCTCCAGGATAAGGTAATTTGTTGGTTGAATTAGTGGTTTAACTATATAGTTGGTTTGAAGGTATAGACCAGTTTGGGAAACGCCCCCCTCTCAAAAAATGAAATGGAAGCTCTTATTACCAATCATATAAAAGAATATGTTTTGACTAATATGTGATGAGTCAAATTTTGCCAGGATACTGCCTACTAATTGATATACTTGGCCAATTATCATATCGATCCGGCCTGGATAGACATCGTGAATGCACTTCAACATTGAACATTAGGGCCTATATTTCTTGTTTTGTGTGCAAACTTAGCTTGAAGAATTGCCATCTTGACCTCTGAAGGCAATGATTTAAACAATATTGAATGGATATTTTGTACCCAAATCCCTTGAACCGCAATTTTACCACTACCAGTCTATATAGTTAATAGTAATTAGCTTATGAGTGTTTCACTGTCAAAATCCATCAACTGTAGTACCGTCATTTCATCAATAGTTTGATTTTACCTGGCTCAATTGTTTCTTCAAGATCACTATGCAATCTGAACCTCTGTTTAAACATGATTAAAGATGATAATCTGCCTAGAGGCAACATGTTAAATCACTTAACTCTGAAGCTTTATAGGGTCCTTCTTTTTGCTTTCAGTGTAATTTCACATCTTGCACTGATCAAACATTTAATATTTTGTATATATTTATTCATGTGTTCTTGGAATCTAGAATATGGCATAATTGAGGTGAGGGAAATCATTTATTTTGCCTGAATAGAATATCATTTTACTGATGGTTTGCTGTCTTTGACTGCAAATGTTTTATACAATAATTCTATAGACTCCTTCATTGTACAGCTACAACTTTTAGTCTTAACAAGGATTTCTTGAACAGGTACTGTCTGACATTGCACATTATGCTGTATGCCGATACTAAACTTTCTTCCGTTTTAAGGTTGTTCAACATTAAAGAGATTTCAATATATTTGTGTGCATCTGTCTGTTTGTACAGGTGACGTTGACTTGCGGTGCGCTTGAGGAGCGAATGTACAGAGTCTATGAAACGAGCGGGAAGAACATGCAGCCAAAACTCCAGGAATTCTTTGCAACCTTAGACAGAGTAGCAGCCATTGAACAGGAACTGGCACATTTTAAAGAAGCTCTTGGGGTGCTGTACATCGATATTCAAAAAACAAAACGTTGAATTCATAATTGTTTTATTTTAGTCAAATTGGAAATAATTGGTATTTTTAATTTGTCACTTTTTACAAATTCATGTCCCATTTGTACATATATCTATAATTGTCAGTTGTCATTTTCATTTGAGATCTGTATCATTTCAACTTTTTATATTGTGCATATTGAAACATTTAGTTGGCTCTGAAATGACAGTCATCTTTTCTAATAACTAATTTTATTTGAAATGCAAATCTCCTAAAAAATTCAGTGCCCACTTCATTAAATATTGGTAAGTTATTTTAGTCATCAACTTCATATTTTCAGAATGATTGTATTCATTATGTTGAGCTTTGTATCGCATTACGAACGTCATCAAAGATTCAGTTGACATGAACAAATTGTACATATAAATATTCCCAGCATAACCATATTCATTAGTCCTCATCAAGATCATCATTGTCATCACCGCCACCATCACCACTACCACCAGCATCATCATCATCATCATCCCCATCACGATCACCACCACCACCATCATCATCATTGTCATCACCATAGACACCACTTCTATCTGCACCATCATCGATACCATCATTATCAACATCATCAGAATCTCTTTGGCATTGTACAAATCATCAAGTGGTTAACAGATATATAACAGGAGTATGATGTATGGATCAATGCATTATACAACACCCAATGTTCTAGGAACAGAATATGAAATATAATTTGATAGTGTGACCAGTTCCATGGTTGTATTTACATAAGTAAGAGGATGCCAGGCAAGAATTTCCTTGTTTTTAAATCTTCTGCCAATTTTTAATATGTGCATGTATTTTAAAAGTAAATGCAAAAGACACATTTGGCAACATTATGCAAGTCTGAATGAAGGGCTTTTTAAATGTAGAAGTATACATAATTTGCACCCAAAAGCATTCTTTGGTTTTTCTTTCTGGTTGGTGGAAATGTGCCTGTTAAAAATAGCCATTTGATAATTTTGGTAGTTAGAGAATGCAAACTGTTAAGCCCAACTTAGGAATTTACTAAATATGCCTTCCAAATAGCAACGACTATTTCCATATATAGCAAACATCCCTTCCAAATACGAAGGACAGTCCTATTGTGTAAAGGAAATAATAGAATGGGAAGTGCATCAGGGGAAGAAAAGAATATAATATATTTGTATTTTCTTATTCAGTTTGTATCAAATTTCATATGGCCCTATAAGTTTAAAAAGAGACATGCCATAATCATCCATTTATCCTTTTTTGGAGGGAATTCAAGTCCTCAGACTGGACTCTTATCCCGCTCGTGTCAAATCAATATGTGGAAAGTTGTGTGTAAAGTGTGGGCTTACCTTTCTTGGTCTAAAACTCTGAAATTGTAGTTGGAAATCTTTAGTATCATTTACAAAATATAATATCTCTATCAATATCTGCTCTGAGCGAACTAATTCTTCAGCAGAGGGCATGATAATGAGTCTATTTTACTTGTCTGCCTTTGATATTAAATTAAGTGCTTCTGTTTGAAATATTGTTACAAATTTGAAACGTTGGTTTATTAAAAGAAAGGTGTATGATGAAGTGGATTCATTTGCTCATGAATGCTGTCTTTTATTCATTTTCTCTACTTTAATTCTGTGGAAACTAAAAGAAGGCCTTGGGGGGGAACTTAATCGTGAAGATGAACATGATTTGAAACTATTTTTTAAACATAGGATGATAGATAAATCGCTGTATTCCCAGGTGTGAATAGAGGTTATCTTGGCGACATGCATAGCGTTAAAGGGGACCAGTACCACACCATATTTTGACCGTATGTATAAATTCATAAAAAGCCGGTATATAATATTCAAAGGGTCAGATTCAAATATAAATTTCTGTGAAGAGATATCGCAAGTTTCCATTTACTCTAAAGAAAGACCAAACGTGATTGTGAATAGACATGAATAGACATGACTTGCAAACGGACAAAGCGTGACTTGTGCATAAACGATTCATGCATGCATAAGCGAGGAAATTGACGCTTGGGTTAATTTCTGATACATAATTTGTGCCCTTGAATCTGGCCTTCACCAATTGAATACGGGTGATTTTTATGTCTTCTATATACAAGTCATTGTATTTCCTTATCATGATGGGTCCCTTTAAGTAGTTTATTTCTGTCAGGTAAATTTATATTCACACAAAAATTTAATATGAATTGCACTACTGTAAACACATGATGTAAGCTTGACTGTTTAAATTTAATATATTCACTAGGTTAGCAAGATATGGTGAACTGATCACAATAACAATTTATTAACATGACACATTTTTAAAAGGTTTAATCGGAAATATCTCTAAAATCGGAAGTAGGAAATTTCTATACTGGCTGGTTAGAATTTGTTTGATTTCAAAATCTATATGGTTTGCACGAATATAATACAAAATACTGGTATGTGAAAAAAAATTGCAGCTTGCACATACAAACAAGGTACATATTAGTGCAAAGTATTTTATTTAATACTTTAGAAGTTGATAATAACATTATATACCAGTACTTCAAGAATAATGGGTAGCGTCTATTTTAGATGATAAGACACAAAAAACAAATGACCTCCGTTAGATGGTAAAAATGCTGTCTAGTGAAAAAAAAGGCAGTCTAAATACCTTTTGATAGTTACGGAATATCAATAATGAAAAAGAAAAATACCTTAAACTTAATTCAAAATTATTAGAGCATATGTAAAAGAAATAATTTCTGGCATTAATCATACAAAAATGAATGAAATCAGATGGATATAGTACACATCGCATGCAATGTATATCATTTCATTTTAGAGAAACGTATTTAAAATATCAGGATAGACATATATGTAATCATTGTTACATGTACATAAATATACGTCTAGTCTATCCTCTACATCTAGTCTATCCTCTACATCCAACTCATTGACTAGTCACAGAAGGGGTTTCTATTTCATATTTTAACTGTAAAAAAAACATGCAGGGATTGGTCTTAAAGCCTTTTGAAAATTTATTGCAGTGTTATTTTTTATTCTTGAAAAAGAATGAATAGCTCAATCTAAGTATATCACTGGCATATCAGTATTTCACGATGAATATTAACAACTTGGCAAAGGCAACAACATTCTCTTCCACAGCAATTTAGCTGGAACTTTTGTCAGACATCCTTCAGAGATCAAATCAGAGCAATATAAATCGAAAAAACGGCCATTTTCTTTTTTAAAAATTTGTATCCAATATTCTTTAAAGAGGGTATAGCCCATTAGTATCTAAAATACTGTTGCATTTCATCACAACGTAATTTGAGATTGAAATCACACACCACATGACTGAAATGGTCTACGATCTTGGGACACACCCAGTATGCATGTCGACAGATCCTTGGATCTTTGCCGTGAGCTGGAAACACTTTGATTTCTTGCACTTGAGTGTGACGCAACTGAACCTGGCAGGAACGGAGATCGTTCCACTGGGTTCGCAGGTGCTTTCATCACATCGAGGAACTTTGGAGGTGCAGTCGTAGGACAACCCATCTTCCAAAATGACATTCTGCTTGGTTATATGCCATGGGGTAGGGACGCATTTATCGCCTGGAAAGGAATAAATACAAGAAACAGATATCAAAGAGTTAATACTAGATTCAACCTCTGAATACCTCAACATTGTGTGCTTGTTATTGCCCCTCTCTTTATTTTCCCTTTGAATGCTTTTTCAGATATGATGTGACAAACCTGCAGCGTTTTTATTTAATGATAATGTGAATATCAGATGCCCCACATATCCTATCTTATGACACAGAGCTAAGCGAATATGCGCAGCATCTTGGTTGCACAGGTGTCATCATTTACATGTTTTAAAAACGAGGCAGCTTTTTGTGGCAGCTTTAATACCTCGTCATATCTGAACGAGCCTTGATACTGAAGATTGACTTTAACATCATGAACGAACTGCTTATATCATTTAAATTACCAGTAAATCTTTTTTGGAGATAACACCCTGTTGGAAGTCTTTGAAATGTTACGAGACCACTGCTTCAGCACTCGCACATTATCCCCCTTCAAATGATAATAATCACCATAATGATGATAATTAATACCAGATATTTTTATAGTGCAACTGTCCAACATGCAAGGTCCTCCAATATTACCCTGGCCCTAGGTAGGCTCCTGATTTAGGTGCTGACAGCATTCAAAGAATTCCTACCAGTACCCATTTAACACCTTGGTGGAGAGTGGCAAATCTAAAGTAATGAGTTGCTAAAAGAGACTGGTGCTGTGCCAGGGCTAGACCCCATGACCTTCGCATCTCCAACCAAGTGTTTATACCACTCGACTATGAGGACAAATATTGATTGACTGGCGACTACATACCTCCCGTGCATTCTGGTGTGGCTACTTGGTAGGACCTGGCAAGCTGAGGTCCGTTGGAGTAGACCTTTCTGTCTGGTCCAATAAATTCCATCTCTGGACTAGGATCCCCGTTGAAGTTACCACACAACCCACACTGGAGACCCTGGTAGCGCCGAGCAATCTGATAAACAGAACAAAACAATTACCATGATTAGTATTCTACTTATAGTTATCGTTTTCTCAAAATACAATGTAGATGCATATATATATATAATTTAAATGGCTAACAAAGAAATACAGTTAACTCCTTCTCAACTTACTATTTATTGTTTCCAGTGAAGTTTTTGTGCAATTACTAAACTTGTTTTGAAAAGAGACATGAAATATGGATTTTTTTGTTAAAATCAGGATAAAACAAACAAGAATATCAATACTGTAGAAAGTAAGCAAGAGAAAATTGGAAAAGGTGTGGAGGGGGAGGGAGGGGGAGGGAGGGGGATTGAAGGGGATGGGCATTATTCCTATTTCAGTCCTAGTAATTGAACTTTTATGTTGATACATTTGTTAACACATCTTACAGAGCACACTGGATTACGTTAAAAAGCATACCGTACTGGTTTTTAAACACATAAAAGATCTTGAAAGACAGAAAAACGGGACGGTCTATTGTGAGAAATAGTATTTATTACCCTGGACAAAAACAAAAGACAAAATACAGTCGTTTTGATAGAATGGGTTCTTATCCCACTGCTGCCACCAGCTTAAACTTATTATTTTCCTATCTTAAACTCTGCACAAATAGTGTACTCTTGCTTCTTCAACTTTAATGACCCTTGCCCTCCTTAAAAACATACAAAGGAGAGAAAAATGAAGAGATGCCTTGATGAGACAAGATCCTGTGTTGCACTGACTTTACTCGGAGAAACTCAATTTTAACATCGGATGGATTAAAAAACAGCATGGAAGGGTTATCATGAGGAATTGTGGATATAAGTGAGAACTAAACAATGGAAGTGGAAATGGAATGGAAGTGGCTTTGAAGAAACTAGGCACGAAAATGGCAACGAGATTGGTGTTCGAAGGTGGAGAGGAAAATGGAGGTTATGAGCTTTATTGTAAATGCTATGAGATGTTAATAATAGTGAATAGAAAGAAAAGTGTGAAACCTCAAATGAAAAGTAAAAGAATAAATACTTCAAAAAATAATTGATAATTTTTTAGAACAGTCCCAGTACCTGAACTCTGACAGTGGTGCCATCGAAAAGGACAGCAAGCCCTTCCTTCCTGGCAATGATCAGATATGTATTATCCATCCTGAGCACAAGAACGGTCTCCTTTGGTTGGGGTGGGGCGTCGGTGGATCCGTTCAGGAGGGGCTGGTAGAACCTCTCAAAGTCCTGTTCCTCATCATTCAGGGCCAGTTCCACATAGCGGGTCAGACCACCCCAGTACAGGTCATCGCTACGGACCTGTGGTGTGGAAGGAGAGATCGATGCAAGCAGCTAGACTAGTGTATTTTATTTGTGGAAAGGACATATCTCTCTTTATGTCCTAGACAAGAATGATAACATATTCCTGTATAGAAAGGTTTTAATAAAAACCTCCATGTTTTCTTGGTTTGCAGCAGTTTAGAGATACATGTACATAATTTTGGATGTTTAAAATGGCACTGTCAAACTTATTGTGTCCACCTCTATATAAAGGTTATTTTTCATGAGCAGCAAATTTTGTCCTTTCCACCAAGTAAAAACAGTCCATTATAAATCAAACCAGTCCATTCATATTGGCAATTTAATCTGTTGTTGTCTTGATTTATTAATGTATTAGCCAGTAGCTAAATTAATATACATAAAAATAGATTTTCCCACCAAGAAATAATTGCGCCTTATAAACCTGTCAATAGCATCATAATGTGAACATCAAATAAAAACATTGGTGTTTTAATTGTGTTTAATGCCCACTGTTCCAACTTCCAAAATGTACATATATTTGTTTTAAAACTAAAAGGATGACCTGGGCAAAATCTCTGAGACATTTCCCTACATCGACTGTGTTTCACAGGAAGATCAAAGTACCCTATCATAGCTATGATGACTGCGATGATGATGATGGTGTTGATGACTCTCTGATCGAGGTGTGTCATGACTGTGGAGGACCTCGGAATGACCAGTCAGAATCTCGTGGACAGTTCTATCTTGTTGCTCCTGCTGGGGTCCTTGAGTATCGTAAGTCACCTCTACAGGAGTATCCTCTAGGTTGGCTTCCTGGTCAACCTTCTCTTCTTCATTCTCTAGGTATCTCCTGGTCTGTAAAATTCAAGAATTTTCTTTTTCTTTAGGGTCCAACTTCAAAATAAAAAAGGATGATATATATATATGTATATATAGCTTAGTTCACTTTTCTTTTTACAGCCATATTGTATGACATATCAGTTTATTCTCTATTTCAAGGACTCCTCTTTCTTTCTTAAAATGTTCTTTCTCTTGGCCGTTGATCATCTTCCAGTCAACACACTCTTCATCATTAACCTGCCAACTTTCTACAGTTTAATTAAGAACCTTGTTAAGGTAAATTTAGAAAATTAAGCATACTTTTTTTCTTTGCATAAAAGCTATCAGAAAACGAGAGGAATCATAAAATTCTCTGATGCTTCCAAATAAGAACCATTTCTCCAAAGAGTAACGGTTGATTTTTGAGATTTCATGGAAGTGAATTACAGAATTACATGTACATTGGAACACTAGCCTTCAAGTATTTCCTTGGTAATGCAAGAGTGAAAGAACACTAAAAAGGTTTGTTCAGATAAGGTAAACCCGTACTGCAAAAAAACTGCAGCATAATTTTGTACATGCTCATGCAATGAATGGTAACTGTACACAAGGTAGGACCTGTGCTGTTCTCTTGTGTTCTACATTATAAAATTGAGAGATGTGAAGCGTATAATATTCATCATAAAAAAGCACTGCAGTTTGCCGCATATCTGAACAAGCCTTAAGAATGTCTACTCCTACTTTGATCTACAATAAATTGGAAGCAATTGAACTGATTCCCCTTACCACATCAATCACTTGAGGGCGTGGTGCCTGGACCCGCAGATCCCTGCCTTGTTCCAAAACTTCTGTCACATTTGTTCCGTCGTCATAAAAGACCAGTTGGGATCGTTTGGGCAGCGTAGCGATCTCACCATTGATCATAATACTCATGATGCTTGACTGCTCATAGGGAGTCAGCTCCAGCTTGTTAGCCCCCGCAAAGACTGTGATTGCCTGAAAGAAATGTACAGTCATGAAAGTTATAAGTTTTGCTTGATTTGATTCATGTTGATACAATTTGTTTTGTCATAGATAATAAACATACTTTTAGCATCGTTTCAACTCTTGATCTTCCCCATATTTCTTTCTCCCTACCTCATTCTCATCCACCTCCTCTCCTCTACCTTTCTGTCTCTACTTTAATTCCTGTATATCTTTTTCATCATCTAATGTTAAAACTATCTTTGGCAATCTCACTATCTTGCTCAATCTCTCTTTCTTTTTATCAAACTAAATGTCATTGTGTGTATCTGTTTCTCTTTATTTCTCAATTTTCAACGTTTTTCCATGGTCGATCATGTCTATTTTTGTGCATCTATATGAGCCATAGGTGAATGTGTAATTCTCTTTACATTTTTCTATTTTCTACCTCTAATCTTATAGCTTCCAGTTTAACACTCAATTCTATGTCACATGTGTGTGTGTGTGTGTGTGTGTGTGTTTCTTGTATCATTCTCTCTCTCTCTCTCTGTTGTTCTGTCTGTCTTTCTATTCCTCTCTCCGTCTTACCTTCTTATCACCATGCAGCTTCCTTGTCAGTACAGTGAATCTCTGATGTTCAGAGCAATCCTTAGCCACCACATGTTCGCATTCAGACCAGACGTAGGGGTAGCTCACATTGTCAAAGGTGGTGATCTGACCATCACTTGATAGCGTACATTTGGCTGAATAGAAAATGAGGTATTGTAATATCAATGTTTTTTAAAGTTTATGAAAATAACTGTACAAACATTCAGATTTCTAACAACTAATATAAAGCAAACACAAAGAACATTCAGTTTTCAGAAATGAGGGAAGAATGGGAGAATACTAGCTAGTATACTAAGAAAAATAGTGGAAGATAGCTAGTATACTACCAGTAATACTAGTACATATGATATGATCTATACTTTGAATGTTCGGCTTCCTGTGATTTTGATTTGTGAAGAAATTTCTGCTTCCGCCCATTGTTTCCAGATCATTGTAACTGCATGTGCCATGGACCAGTGCATGGCCAGGTGGTTGAGTCGCTGCCTGTCAAGCAGTAGATGGCGGGTTCAAATCCAGCCGTTTCGAACACTTTTTCTGAATTGTTTTTAATTACAAGATTGAACACTCCATCTCTATTTACTGGGTTCAAGCAGGAATTTCTCACAAAACGATCTATACGGCTTTATAGTAATGAACAACAAAAAACAAATATTGATATTTGAAAGATATTTGTGATTTTGTTCGTTCATTACTATAACTACTTGACATTTGACAGATATACTGTCAAACCATACATGTATGTGTGACCTTTCATGCTTCTTTCTGGGTATATGAACATACCAAAGAATGATCTATGCATCACACAACCATAATTGAAACTTGGCTATAAAGAACGTATAACTAATCTTTTAATTTGCAGGTAAACCATTTTTTCCCCTCCAAAGAACGTGAAGAGAGACCCACAAAATGTTATGCCTATATATATATTTATTTTTTATACAATTTCAAGCCTGTTGAAGCAAATTGGAGTCGAAGCTTTGAAGAAGGCAAATCCTTAAACTTGGCATCTGTGTAATTTGGAAGACAACTTAAATTGAGAGAGTTTGATTGATCTTACGAGAGTAAGGCTGTTTCATCGCGGTGCTCATGAATGCTTCAAGGTAGGTTTTCCTCAAGGTATACGGTGTGACCTTGAAAGGCAGGTAGACATTGTTGAATCTCACCAGGTCATGAGGCTCAGACATGGTGAGGTTGACCTTGTCCAGGGAGTCATCAAGGACAGCTGACAGCAAGATCTGGTGATGAAATGTAATTCAAACTTATACATGAATAAGATATAATTAGAAGTGATGTAGATTTAACTTACAAATTATGTAGAGGAGAATGTTTTTTCATAAGTCATATGCATCGTGATGATGGCTTGATGATCAGTCATAGAAGGTCGTATACATGGAAAGAAGAAGAGGGGAAGACCTCGTAAAGGCTTTCTAGATGATGTAATCACAGACTGTGGAGCAACAGGGTATGAAACGCTGGAAAGGATCTTGGCTCAAGACCGAGGAACTTGGAGAGACACTTGAACTTGATATAGAATTCTAATCGGCTCACTGAACCTGTCGTACACTGACGGATCACTATTGAGGATTAGAAGTTAGACACTATAGACATTAGACATTTTTAAATCTCTCAAGGTCATGGGGCTCAGACAAGGTTAACAAGACCCTGGAAATTTTTCTTCTACTACAAATTTATTATTTTAAAAACATCATGAAATATCAATTAATCAAATACTGAGGTCATGAATATTTGAACCGAGACCCTTTTAAAATACCTGGTAAATGTAAATGAGACCATCTCTTTGGGACCCAAGTTTTTAATGATGTGAATAAGACATATACCTGTCCATGTAGATCTGTACCATCAGAAGTCTCTGTCTCAGCCTTGTTCCACATGGCATGCTTCAAGTTCTCAACAGCATTAGATATACCTGTCTGCACAGAATAAAGTAGCTAAAAAAAAAATAATAACAAATATGTAGATCAATAATACCTATAGTGAATACCGGTACTGTATTGGCAAAGGTCAGTTGCATTTTGATCACCACATGTGTGGTTTTCTCCAATGATCATCTACATTAGGCCTTTAAAATAAGATGTTGTATTTCCCTTTGTGCCAAAACATGGGAAAGATGTTGTATTGCCCTTTGTGCCAAAACATGGGTCGGTCATAAATATATTTTTTTAAAAACTTTTAAAATTATTTTTTTACTCCCTTTTTGGGCTGTTGTTTCTCAGTTTTGAATGTTTTAGACATTTTTTCTCTCTAAAAAACAGTAAAAAAAATATATAAATAAAATGCCGACCTAGATTTCAAGAGTTTTGGGTCGTTCACAAAGGGCAATACAACATCTTTTTTGTGTTAGGCCTTATTGTGAGACAATGCTCCCCTTGCATTCATATCGAGCATCAATTATACAGACAAAGAGACAAGTATTTTGAACAATTTAAAGGGAGTGTGTCATGACGAGACTTTGTGTCTTTCCCGTAGCCCTACTCGGGGCCAATCGGTATAATACGACTACGGACGATGCGACTGCAGCATTCACGTGCGTGCAACATACGCGAAACCGAAGCATGAGGAGAACTTCGGTCTGTTTCGTCAACCTAGTGCGTGCTGACCCAATTAATCAAGTCCATTCGTTTACGTGCAGTTGTCCAAAAGAAGATGTAGATGGAGTTAACCAGTATTTGCCATGATACACTCCCTTTAAATCTTCTTAAATTTAGGTACCACTTACTATAACCCAGACACAAATTATGCAATACAGTATAAGAGAAATATTAACCCATTGACTTCTGAAATATCTTATTCCCATAGATTTTATACAAGGTCCATCCGGTCCCAGTAGTCAATGGGTTGACTAAACCACTGACTGACGGATATTAAATCATTGGGCACATTACGGTAGATTTTAACATTGCCAATTTGACGGCAGAACATTCAGTAGACTCGTACAAGTACTTACATGCTGATGACTGAAGCTGAGATGCATGGCCCTGAGCTGTTTTTTATCACGTAGATCTCTTTGCTGGCTCCTGCTCCTTTCAAACAAAGCCTATATTAACAGAAATTAATAATAATAATATAAATACATATATAGAGCGCAGAAACTATCCAACATTAAATATATATTCTACAGCGCTACAAGATCTCCTGATATGCTTAGATTTACAGTTAATTGAAAAAATGTGCTTTTAGTGTTGATTTGAAGATATAATCAAAGATGGTGAATAAAGTGCAGCAAACTAATGATTCGTAGCAGAAGGCCCTAGATGAAATAGTTAAACTGTTGTTTTGATTTGTGTCTTGTATAATGTTCAGTGATAATCTGTTTTTTACACTTTTTATTATAAAAAATGGGTCAACTTTTACATAAGGATTATATGTTTCCTTTCAAGCTGCAGCCTATTCAGTTTACTTTTTATGTCCTTGTCCAATTTGTTCTTAATGTGTATTTTATGTTATATATCTGATTGTTATATGTAATGTTGTCTTTTTAACTATTATTAAAAATTGAATAAAATATTACAAAATTGAGACAAAAATAGCGAAGCAAAATTCTGCGTCCAAACCCAGTTACTATTATAAACAGTGAGGGTAGAGAGGGTTCGGCTATTGATGGGGCACTAATGTCAAGGGGAGGGGGG